>VZRI01008403.1:198900-216841 GCA_013397515.1 Upupa epops | reverse complement strand
AAAAAAGGAGCCTGAGGGGGTGATTCTGTGACTGNAATCTCATTCTCTGGAGATGCTTAAAACCTGACTGGATCTAGGGGGTCCTGGTGGGGCAGGGGGATTGGACTGGATGATCATTGAATCCTTAGGGATCAGAAGCAACCTCAAAAAATCATTCATTCCAATTCCCTTGCCAGACCAGGATCCCCTAGACCCAGTCGCACAGGAACACAGCCAGGTGGGTCTGGAACATCTCCAGAGAAGGAGACTCCATAACCCCCCTGGGCAGCCCCTCCCAGGGCTCTGGCATCCTCCCCACAAAGAAGTTTCTCCTGGTATTTCTCTTTCGAGCTTCCTCCCCAATCCCTAACAGATTCTGTGAAAGGAATTAATAGTTGTGGCATTTGTCACCCTGCATCAGTGTTTATCATACCACAGTTATACCACTTGGTACTTGGAGTTCTCTCTTCATAGCATTATGCTCCTGGGCTTGGGAGGGGAAGAGCAGGGTATGTTTTCTCGTTTGCCATTTCCCTGTGAGCAGGCAGGTACACGGCCTGCAGCCACAACTATTTGTGGAACAGTTTGGACTCTACAAGTTTTTTCATGCGTGTTAATGTGTTTGCATCTCTGAGAGCAGAGTAAACATCCATGTTCCCTGGTGGCTCGTTCTGAGAGGATCTAGTCAGGTGCAAACAGCATGGGTGACATAAGCTAATTCCTCTTGGGTTACTTCTGATTGTATTTGTATTTGTGTTGGTTCTGGTCCCTGTAGCCCTTAGAAGTCCTTAGGTTTGAGTGCTTTTGGGGTACTTGGTTGTTTGACTTGGTTTTGCAGTGTCTTACTTAAAGTGAAGCCATGCAAACCAGCTCTTGCTCCTCTGAGTATGAATCGGAGTAGCTCAGACACCTGTGGTGCCCCAGAGGAACATCCTTGTATGATGATCCTATGCTTTGAGTAAGTAATGTATCTGTACACCTACTTTTCTCAATTCTTCTAGTTTTTAAGTAGAGCAATACTACCTCAAACTAATCCATTGGAGTTCCTGGAGCAGAAACAGCAGAAGCTTCTAGCATAGGAGTGCACGCAGATGTAGATTGGTAGCTTAGGATTTGAGTCTGCTTTGCTTCTCACAAAAAGAATGACTATGCAAAGTGTCTCTTGCTGCCAGAACCAGTCATGTTTTGGTTTATAATCAGCTCCTAATTAGCTGAGGTAACTTGGGATAGGGAAGAGAAAGGTTTGGGATGACCCCAGTAAGTGAGGCTGAAGGAAATGAGTATTTCCCCTTCTCCAGTACGTGACACATCCATACAGGTATCACAGATGTGAATGTCTGCACAGGTACTGGAGTCACCAGAGCTGTTCCATGTAATTCATACAGGTTATGGGAATCTCTTCTTTGCATGGGGATGCGGGATAAAACAACAACCCTTGGCTGTGACTGCTTTCCAGAAAAGCATTTGCCTGTCCTGCTGGACTTGTGACTTTGCCCTTCCATTTACTGTGTTACCTTCAACTCTGCCTTTCAAGGACATCTCTGAAAACCTTCTGGTGCATGAGGTGCTGCTATGACTTGGTCCCTTGTTCCAAGAAGGAGAAAGAGGTACTGGAGCAGGGCCAGAGGAGAGCAATGAGGCTGGGGAAGGGAGTAGAGGGAAAGTCAGGTGAGGAGAGGCTGGGACAGCTGCGGGTGTTTAGCCTGGAGAAGAGGAGACTTGGGGGAAAGTACCATGATTTATAACTACCTGGAGGGAAGCTGTAGGCAGTTGAGGGTTGGGCTCTTCGCCCAGGCAACTAGTGATAGGAGGAGAAAGCTAGGCCTGAAGCTGGTAGAAGATGGTGAGGTTGGATGTCAGGAAGCCCTTTCTCATGGAAGAGGGTGATCAGACCCTGGAATGGATTGCCCAGGACAGTCTATGCCTGGAGGTGTTAAAGGACAGCCTGACTGTAGCCCTTAACACCCTGGTCTGGTTGATTGTGGTGATGTTAGGTCATGGACTGGGCTGGATGAGCTCAGAGGGCTTTCCCAGCCTCAATAATTCAGTGATTCTGTGACTTCTGAAATGCAAAAGTCTTTCTTCTTTAAGTATAAACTTTATCTAGACAGCGATGGGCTTTTCATTACCAAACACTAAGGTCTCACTTCAGTAATAGGTGAAGTTGAATTAAGAATATACAAGATCTGTCTGTGCTCTTTCTTGGGCTCTTAAAAGTGAAAAGACTAATTATTCTCCTGGCTTAGATCATCACTGCTCACTACTGGAGTGTATATACTGCTTCTCATCTCCTGTTTTCCTTCCTCAGGAAGTAGCTTGTTTTCCACGCTCGCCTGTTGTATCAGTGGGTCCTGGTTTGTCATAAATTTGCCAACTGATTTTTGCTGTCATAGAGACCTCTGCCCTAAAGATAGAACTGAGCATCTGGGGAGGCATCTAGGAAATCCAGGAGCTTACCCAAACTAACTACTCACAAACAGGTAGTGTTATGATCTGTGCTTACTCTGGGAGCTGATAGTTACCTAGTTTAGTCTCCCAGGAAGAACTTGTTCTTGTTGAGAGTGATGTGGTTGTGTGTGGTTTCTTTTGGGGGCTGGTTTTATTTGGTTGGCCTTGTGTCGAGATGCTTCCTTGCTGCAAGGATAAACACTGCAGATTTTGTCTAGCAGTCATTTCTTCTACACTGGCTCCGGATTCATTCGTTGGTAGCACATCCCAGGGTTGTCCTACAATTTGTCTGTCCTGTGCTGGTGAGAGGAATGATGCTCATTCTCCCTTGCCAGAGCTTTTATCTGTGCCACATGTGTGGCGGTGATACCAAGGTGACAAATTGCAGAGCCAGCTGAGAAATGCTATTTACATCCACCTTTGACCACCTCACCTGCTTTCTGCCGCTAATCTGTCTCCACTGGGATTCATTCAACATTCCAAACCTTGGAGCGGCTTCAAACATCTGTGAATTTACAAAAAAAATCAACCTGCTGAAGAAAAACGTCCTGCCTCTCTCCTGGCCAACGGGCTATTTCTGCCTCCACAAGGTATACGTCTGCATAACAGAAACTGGCCAATCATCACCCCATAGAGTTCAGGACTTTGCAAACCTTTAGAGATGGAATGCTTTTGGCTTTAGTAAGACTGGAACGTGTCTAGAGTATTGCTACCAAGCTTGTTGAGGGGCTGAGAGAACCAGTCATCTGAGGAGAGGCTGAGGGAGCTGGGCAGGGTGAGTTTGGAGAAGAGGAAGGCTGAAGGGGGACCTCACTGCCCCTCACTGCCCTTTACAACTCCCTGAAGGGAGGCTGTGGAGGGGTGGCTGTTGGCCTCTTCTCCTTGGTGCCTGCTGACAGCAGCAGGGGCACTGCTCTGCAGTTGAGGCAGGGGAGGGTCAGACTGGCTCTGAGGCAGAGATTCTCTGCAGCCAGAGTGGTTGGGCACTGGCAGGGCCTTCTCAGGGAGGTGGTGGAGTCCCCCTGCCTGGAGGTGTTGAAGAACCCTGTAGCCATGGTGCTTCCTGCCCTGCTCGAGTGGCAGCAGGGAGGGGGTCAGGTTGTGTCTATCAATCTCTCAGGTCCTGAGGTATTTGTGGAGGTGAGGATGGTTGGACTTGGATCTCAGTTCCTTTCCAACCAGGATTGTTCTGTGATTTTATGCTCCTCCTGAGCAGTTAGACTTCAGACCTTTCTATTTTATAAATAAAATTCAGTTGGCAGACAGCTGGTGTCGGTTCAGATGTGCGAGGGTAGCTTGTATGTCCACTGATGTTAACAGCAGCGGCGCTGGGCTGCTGAGGACCTGAAAGCTTCTTCAGTTATGGTGCAGATAGCTTTGCTGGAAGCTCTGCTGTAGACTGCTTTGTGTTGAAATGATACCGGTATCAGTAATACTGCCTAAAGGCTTTGGCTCTTCAGAAGACGCTAGCTTAATTCTAGCAGGATGCTCTATTGGCAGTGTTGGTATTGAGGTTCTAATTGCTCTGTGTGTACTTGATCATAGACCTATAGTTCAGGCCCCATCCCTGAAGACATTCAAGGTCAGGCTGGATGGGGGCTCTGAGCAATCTGTTCTAGCTGCAGATGTCCCTGCTTGTTGAAGGAGAGTTGGACTAGATGATCATTAGAGACTCCTTCCAACCCAATACATTCTGTGATTCTCTAATTTGCCTCAAATGTACCCTCAGAAAAGATGTTAGATGGATCTTGAACAACTTTCTCAGCCCAAGTCACAGGCAATTTAGTCTCTGTTGATGGCAGATCGGTGATCTTAAGGGGAACATGAAACAAGTGGCTTCACAGAGCAGTCAGATGCTTGCAGCTGACCATAAAAGCAGACACTGAACTGCTTGGTTAATGCCACTGAGGAGAACAGCTAAATACAGGACTTGTAATATGAAAATAAGAGAGCACCAGTAAATAGGTGGAATGGTTTGGGCTAGCAGCCCGACATCTGTGGTATGAGGAGCTGGCCAGGAAATATGCTGCAACAGGCAGTGCTTTACAGTCTGCAATATTCTTGGCTCCGGTATCTTATTCAACAATAAAAATTAATGTGCAATGACATTCGATAGTCACCGGTACTTCCACATGTGATCACATTTTCACAGTATCTCATAACCATCTCCAACACACCTTGGCTCCTAAAAACACCTTTGCACATAGGTTGGAAGCATTTCTTTAAGGGAGAGTGTCCTCAATTCTTATTTTCTCAAAGCTGGTCTCTTTTCCTCTTTCAGACCCTGAAGAAATGACTGATTTTTCTGACTCGGCCACAATGTGAGACCTATTGTGCTTTATCAGGCTGTTAAAGAGGCCCTTTTTCAGCTGAACCCACTCTTTTCTAAATGGTTGGAGATACTGGCACATAAAGAATTGTAAAAAACGAGCCACTTTAATAGGAGAAAGAATCAACACGTGTTTGTTAAACAGTCACTGGAGGGAAAACACTTTTTCTTTGCCCTCCATAAACTCTAGTTACTGTGAAAAATGCCAGACCAATAAAATTAGAAACTGGTATTTTCTAATTCTTTGTGCGAGTTCAGTGAGGCTGCAGAAATTACTCATGAAATAAATCTAAAATTATACTGCAGCGTGCCAGTAAACGCTAGCAGAGCTTTTGAAAGGGATGTTTAAACGAGTTGCAGTATGCGAGGCTCCAGTAGCGCTGTGGCAAGAACACGACTCATCGGTAAGGATTTTATGAATCTGATTTCTCTCGAGTATCCACCTCTGAAATTTGTTGATGAAGCACTCGCATGGAGCTGCCTGCGTTCTTGAAGCCTTGTTTTAATGTAATGGATTGTGCTCAAGATGGATAGGGTCTTGCACAGGTGAATGTGGAGAACACAGGGTAATCAATCATCTCATTTCTCTTCCCTTAAAAAGGAAATGGAGAGAAGAGAGAAGAAAATAAAGGTATAAAGGTACAAACTAATATGCAGATGAAACACACAATGAGTGGGTAGCTTTTCTTCCACTGATACAGGCTCCCCTGGGGTTTAAATATCTTATATAATGTATTTTTATCTGGCATCAAACTTGCCTAATGCTAACATGAGGGAGTAACCACCATGTGTAAGGCATCAGGTCTGCGAGTCCAACAACATTCATTTCTCTTTTCAGTGTTTGCCAGCAGGTTTGGTGAGGGTTTTTTTCTCTGAGAATGTTCTTTATTTAAGCTGTTTCCTTCATCAAGTAGGAAACATCTGGAAAGGCAGTGAGGAAAAGGTATTGAGAAGTATTTTAAGTTGCTAAGCGTATGGATGTTGGTGTGTATAGCCCCCCCATGTATAGATACACACACATAACCACTGATTTCCCACAGTTCAGCATTATAAGTAATTACATTAATTATTAATGGATTACATTAGAGATGTATATAATGTATTTTATAAAGAGGAGGTGATTTATAGCAGCACGTCAACCAAATTCATAAGAGTGTTGTTTCTTCCTTTATTTCTAGGAAACAGGGCAGACACTTCTGAAGCAACTTCATGAAGTCTAGAGATCAGTCGCTGGGATGTGTTCCTTCGTTTTAGCTTTAACATATTTCTTTCATATTCCTGGAAATCAGGGGAAACACTTTGCTGCTCCCTTAATTGTGCTTTTAGCCTGCCATGTGGCAGCAAAAGCAAGGCGATGTCACATTCTGCGCTCTGCTGTCAGCTTTAAAAACACATCAACAAGGGCAGGGTATCAGATTCACACTTGTGTTTTTCCTGGGCAAGCAAGGGTTACCCGTAGTGTGATATTAAAAGAAAAACAAAGAGATTACAATTGTTTTGAGACAAAGCTACTTTTAGTGTTGACTTCTCTACAAATAGTGGGGTTTTTTTCATTGCTTCTTGCTTAATTACTCCATGCTCAGGTAATTTCAGTTGATAGAAGACTCCCTACCATCTTCCCAGCTAATTTAGTGGCAGTCATTTACAGGTTATTGACTAGCTTGTCCATCTCTCTTCACTACAGTGCAGTAGAGAATGTTACTCAGTGCATCATCATCATCATCAGTCTTGCTTGTCTGGGTGTCTGTGTGCTTGGGATCTCTATTATGGATCATTTTCTTGGCAGGCTTCCTAACTGAGTTTGCCCGTGATTTGCTGCAGATGGACTCGGTTGCACCTGGGTGTTAAATGATACTGAAAATATAAGACTCTGGGAAACTGTGTATTGGATAGAACAACAGATTCTTGGTGTAGTTCTCTTCAATTTGCTTGAGCCTCTTAGATCTGAGCCCCCAAAAAAGCTGAAAACAGAGTGAAAGTAAAACAGGGCTATCAAACAACAGGGGAGATAAACAGTGGGAATGGAAGGTGGGGGGGAACCCACCCCTGTTTCTTGGAATTGCTTGATTTTTGTTATAAATGGATTCATCCTCCAGTAAAAGCCCATTTGAGTGGGAGTACCTTAGTACCTCCATCAGAAGGTGGAGGTGACTCCATTAGAGTCACATTTATTAGTGTTGGATTCGCTTGGCACTTGCTAAATTGCCTTTGTTGTCAGATAACTTTGTTGGAATGGGAAGTTGTGAGAACTTTTGTTGATGAACATTGTTTAATTGTTGGGCTACAGTCCATTTTAGAGTAGTATTGTCAACAATTGTGAGACCTCTTGTTTGAATCATTACTGTGTCTTAAGAGTAACATACATTGCCTGGTTGTTTACTGGGTCGATTGTTCTTCTCAAGCAGCAAATGCTGAAGGATCTGACTTGGGTGGTTGGCTTTCATCTCAGTGTTTTAATGCCACAGGACCAGGGTTATGCAGAGTCTTCACCCAAGTCCTGTGTTTCATCGCATGGAAACACAACGTTCTAGTTGTAGATTTTGGAAACCTTTGGTTTTGCAAATAAACGTCGGGCTGTGACTGCAGACTTCTCCTGTAATAAATGTATTTTAATGTCATTCCACGCAGATTGAAATGTATTTTAATATCATTCCATGCAGATTGCTTTGAATTTCAATAGGTGTTCAGGTAAAACGTATACAATTCTTTCTTGGGTGTAAAATAGTGTGGCTGTGGAAGAAGAGAATGGGGATGTTTTGGCAATAAAATGTGTGGCATTTCCTGTTGGTAAAAATGTTGGGCTGCTTACTAAGTTAATATTTAATGTTATCATTGGCAGGGCAGACTTCTGTAGGAAAATACCAGTGCGAATTTTACTGGTGAGATGGGAGTACAGGCCATAAAAATTCTCCGTTTCCCTTTTAAAAACTTAATCCATTTGTCCAACAGGAATGAATACAGGAGGACTAGAGGTTTTGAACTTCCCTCACATCTGGGTATAGCTGCGTATTTTGACTCCAAGCACAATAAAACAATCGTACTTGCTGGTGGTATATGACATAATGACCCAAATATGTTTTTAAAAAATCATTTATTGCTGTACATAAACAGCTAAGTTAGCACAAGGGATGATAAAATAACATTGGTAATTCTTCCTTTAGCTGGGAACCATTGGTGGCCCATTAGGATTCCAGATGTAGCCATGTGTGCTTTTCCATTTGTTTTCTAATGTCTAGTGCTTGGGCCCTTGGTACCTTGGCTGTGGTTGTCAAGCGTGTTGGCTTTTCAGCTTGAGGTCTTCCTGGAGAAACATACTGGCCCAGCTAATGGCTATAAAGCAGCTTATTGTCTTGGGCCTAGTTTGTTGGGACTAGCTGGAGTGAGGGCAGCCCTGTGTCAAAGGTCAAACACCAGCTTGACCGAGTTTTCTATGGTAAACACTTGCAACTGGACCTCAAACTCTGGATGTTAAAATCTAAGGTAACAAGATGTTTTAAACCTTGATTTTTTTAAAAGGCAGCTGTCTTGTGACAGTGTGGATCTAAGAGCACGTGGGATTGCTTTCAGCTCTTCAAGTATCCTGTGGAAAATGTTTTCTAATTTCTTTTGCAGGCAATAAAGTACTAAATCAGAGTAATGTCAGAGGGGGAGAAAAATTACTGGAGCAAGTAGCAGTGATGAGCTCTTAGCCTGGAGGCTGAAATAACACCTTTGCTGTGTCTCGCAGCAGTTAGGATTCACTGCTGTTTGGTAGCTATCGATAGTCCTGCCCTGTTGATTTGAGACAAAGCCCTGAAGATATCAAGATTATTTGAGCAAAGGTTTGGTGAGCACAGAGCTGCTCTTACAGTCACGCTGGTGCATTGGTACTTGCTTATACAGACCCAGACTATCACTGTCGTTGAGTTGCTTAGTGCAGCTGAGTTTCCTAGCGCTACACGTGTGCTGAGTTCTCATCTAGAAGTAATTATTCATTCTGACCCTACCTGATTTCTGTGAGAATATCTGACTGAGCCCTGCTCAGTGTTGTTCCAATGCACGGTGATGCAAGTGCTCCTAGTGAAAGAGAAATGCAGTGGCTAGAAACTATTAATAGAAACTATTGTGAAAAAATTGGGTTTCTTTTCAGTCCTTTATTATGCCTCTGTGTCTGCACAGAGCTGAGCTCAAAGCAAGGCACTCTGCATTCTCCTGAACTGACTGAGAGTGTAAGCACATCCTTGTTCTCGGATATGTATTTTACATAATCATGTATCAGCATAAGACTATATTACCTGAAATAACTCTCTGAGGTTCCACGACACTGTAGAGCTCCCAGGCACTTTGCATCATCTACACTAACAGTGCTGATCTGGAATTAAGAAGCCTTTGATTCTCCTTTTACTTGAAAGGTTTTTGGATTTTAAATGCCTATGGGGCTGTTTCTGGAATGTGAGGGTTTAGATATAAAGCTAGACTTAAACTTTCCAATGCATCCAGTAGAATTAAATGCCTAGATTAAATCATAAACATAGCCCAACTACTCAATACAGAACACAAACGTGGTTCAAGTTATGTAAAGAACAAAATTATTCCCAGCTATCAACTGTATCCATGAGGAAGATCTGGTGGCAACTTGCTGAGCTCCTGCTTATGACAATCCAGGCTTATATTAGTTTTAAAGCCAAACAGCAGAACTCTTTTACCCTGCTGGTAGGAGTAGGCCAGCTGAAGTCATGAGGACTAGACTGCCGAGTGTCTTACTCCCAGCCTTTTGGCTTTGCAAATTAGAATTATCAATGCAGCAGTGAGACTAATTGAGACATCAGATGTCTGAGTGTAATTCCATGTCCTTGTCACAGAATCACAGAGTGGTGGGGTTGCACAGGATCTCTGCTAGAGATCGTCTAGTCCAACCCCTCTGCTAGAGATCATCTAGTCCAACCCCCCTGCTAGAGCAGGGGATTCCAAGTTCCCTGCTTCCTGCAATAACCAGGGTGTAGATACAAGCACCACATTTTAAACTGGTTTTCACGGGAGAGAAAGGCATTAAATCTTGTAAGAAATCCAAGGTGAGGGAAAGTGTTTGTTTTCTTTGTTCAACATCTGCACTCTTGGGCCATCAGAGATCAACACAACAAGGCAGCAGCGGTTTGAGGATTCCTCTCACCCTCGACCTTTCCTGAGCTTAGTTGGAGCCAGCTGCTGTGCAGCTGGGCAGTGACTTGCTGCATGTGCAGGGACACTTGCATAGGGACAACTCGTAGGCTTTTAGTAAAGTAGCCCAGGAATTTTACTCCCTTCTCAACTGTTTTCTCTAGATGTCAAAGGCAAATTCAGAACACTGGCTGGTGAAGGGTTCTGAAGTTCCCTGGGCCCTATTACAGAGGGAAGCCGTGGAGATGTCTGTGCTGGATGCTGTTCCAGATGTGTCATGAAGCTGGGGGGAATTCCAGTGTGAATGGCAAACTGAGGAATCATATTTGTTTCTGCTCATTGTAGTAATGATCCTTTATTTGTATTATGGCTCTCTGTAGAGAGAAAGCTGTGTGCAGTGCACATGAAGTATTAACCAGCAGAGTTAATATGGGATCTGCTAATCACTGCATAAGAATGTCTCATTTGAGTTTTCCAAGTACTTATTGTCACTCTAATTGTGTTTCGACTGCAGGGGCATTTTGGTGGTGGATGAGCTCATGTTTATGGGTCAGTATGTGAAAGCGTAATTGAATTAAGAGGGAGAACATCATTGATCTTGAAATGAAAAACACAACGTGAAGGGAACGCCACTAAATAAAACATCAGCAGAATGCTGTCAGGGATTAAAATAACTGTTCCTGCATCTCTGCGAGTTATTGTCTCTGTTTGGCTTTAGACAGAAGAGTTCTAGGGAACTCACAATGATTCCTGTGTGAAATAATAGGAGAATGTTTTCCTGGAGGAAGAATGTAATTTGTGTTTTGAAGACCCGACGGTCTATTTCGTTGCTGCTAATAGAAGCTGAAACTTGTGTCAGATGGCTTTGGGGAGAAAATATCCATTTAATGGCCTTCCAAACTGAAGCTTGGTGGGGATTTTTTCCTGGGTTTGGTTTCTTGTTTGGGTTGGTACAGAGTTGGGTTGTACAGTTGCACAAAGGATGGACTTGTTACACCACAGTTAAAAGGAGGAGGATCTGGCTGTCAACGTAAACGGACTGAGGCTGAGCACTGCTAATGTCTTCTATGCCAGTGGTGTTCTGTGGGTGCACGCCTTGTCACAAGGTCTGTGTGTTTAGCTGATGCATGTTGTAAGTTTGCATGTTGGATTTGACTCTTCGTGTGGCTCTTGCCTTGCTCTGCTTTAGGGTTTGAAGCCTGAACAGGGCTAAGCAGGAATGATCTGAGCTGTGAAATGCAATATAGAAGGGCACAGAAGCGTCACCAGGAGCTTATGGAACATTAAGCCTAGAGAGTTGCCTTCAGGGTTAGACAGCTGAACAGAGCTATGCAGGCATCGAGTCATCCCAAGTCTTGGTTTAGATGCTTCCCCCCAACACTTGTTTTATGTATTTCATGGAAATAAAGAGTCAAGGTTAAATGAAGTCAAGTCTTGAATATAAATGCCAATGAAACCCTTCTGCCACATCCATTGACAGAAAATCTGCTAATCTGCCATGTATTTTCCAACAAAGCTTCAATGCTGAAGCTGTGTGGGTTTGGACTGCATCTGGATTGAAATGCATCTGGAAAAATGTTTTGAAGGGGGTGCAGGAGAAATTCCTGAAGTCACCCAAGCCAGTAGAACTTGAGTTTAGGTCACTTGCTTCCCATTCTTGTGTAAAGACCAAGGCTGGACCTCACTATGGTCTTAGCTGGAAGAGGTTAGCTCTGATGTTGTCCTAAATACAAAGTGTCTTGGTATTAGAGGATGTATTAAAAAGAGAAGAGCATAATAATTCTTAGTTGTTTAATTCTTACAGGACCCCTCATTCCAAACAGTGGAGATTTCACATCCTTCCAATTACAGAATCACAGAATGGTCTGCTTTGGAAGGGACTTTGGAGATCATCTAGTTCCAACCCCTTCTATGAGCAGCAACACCTCTCACCAGACCAGGTTGCCCAGAGCCCCATCCAACCTGGCCTTTAATGCTTCCAGGGATGGAGCAGCCAGAATCTCCCTGGGCCACCTGTTCCAGTGCCTCAGTGCCCTCACTGTAAAGAGTGTTCTCCTAATGGGTTTCTTCTACGGCACTGTGGGGAGGATCATTGGCTGGGTGTGTGTCTTGATGCTTTATGTGGCTAAAGCACCTTTATTGGCCTCTCTTGCACCAGTGTTTAAACAACTTCAGTATGGAAATTGCTCTTTGGCAAAGAGCACAGAGAAGGGATTTCAGATTGACGCCTGCCTGTTTTACATTACGTGGTCAGGAAGGCTTGCGTTGAGCCCTCTGTATTTTAAAAAGACTAGACAGTGGGTTTAGTGCTATTTCTGCTTGAGTCTGCCCAATCTTTATTGACATCACAAAAATTATTAGCGCTGTGGTATTTTGAAAATGCTGCTTCCGTGGCGCGCACTCGGTGATTATCACATTCCTGGAGCATACAGACACACGGCTTGTTTGGGCAGAGCTTTGATTTGCATGCGTCTCTCCTGGGAAAAATGGGAAACAGAAAAAGAAGGTGGATGTGGTGGGTGAAGTAAGGATGTTCCTGAAATGCCTGTTTGCAATTAATCTGTAACTTGCTCTCCCTGTCAAGTTATTCCTCTACGTAGTGTTTACACGGAGCTGACCTTAAGTCACCTGAACCACTTGGTCTGAGATTTCTAGTTGATCTTGAAAGATCCAGGAAGAGAGAACGTTTGGATTAGTAATAATTTGCTTGGTTTGGCATTAGGGGAGGGTTAGGTTGGATGGTAGGAAGCCTTTCCTCATGGAAAGAGTGATCAGAGCCTGGACTGGACTGCCCAGGGAGGTGGTGGAGTCCCTGTGTGTCTGGAGGTGTTGAAGGAAGCCTGGCTGTGCCCCTTAGTGCCCTGGTCTGGCTGATGTGGTGATGCTAGGTCATAGGCTGGGCTGGATGGCCTTGGAGGTCTTTTCCAGCCTCGATAATCCTGTGATCCTGTGCCATTGTTTAATAGAATATCTGTGTTATTCTTGTGTTTTTAGAATTCAAGACTCAGTCTAGCAAGGTACAATGATTGGTCCTGACTCAAAACTTGCAAACTGTGTGTGAGGGAGAGCCAGTGTTTTTATTGAATTTCCAGAGCAGCAATCCTAGCGGCCTGTTCGGAGCACACGCGTGGTGCGTGTTCACACGTTACGCATTAAAAAGATGCTCTAGCCAATTAAACACCTTTTCATGAACTTACAGGTTGTTTGATGTCCAACAAGCAGACGCCCTAGATTAGGTTTATGATCCTCAGGCAATGAAAGCACCTAATAACATAAACAAAAACAACTAATAAAACCATAATGTAATCTGGAATTAATAGGGGGATTAAGTATTAGTGGAGTAACTTGGAACTCAATCCAGTCCTTGCTTTAGGAAGTTTCTCAAAGTGGAAGAATTAAATGTAGTGGCTTTGTTTCTTGTGCTGCAGTCAGTGCGACAAGACCTTAAAATACTGCTTTCCTGTGTAGGAATTGGTGTTTATAAGAATCAGAGTAATTTCTCTGCGTGGTGATGTTAGATCATGAAGAGTCCAGGTTGGGGGCTGCTAAGCCAAGATGCTGCATCACCAACTCCAAGTTTATAAAGCTGTTTTTTTCTGTGTTTTTATATAACAGCATAGCTGGAATGACTAGAAGTGACTCGCTTGGCATTAATACTCTACTTTAATTAAATCTGGTGCAGTTGTGTGTCAGAGGAATAAATAAAGGGGCATTTTAAAAGGTTTCTAGGTAAGCTGTGTAGATGGTTATGTTTCTGGCTTATTTTTATGCAGTGGAATTTTTGATGCTACAGTAAATTAAGAAGTTGGATGATTTTCCTATGCTATCTTATTTCACTAATACAGAATAACCTTGAGCCACAGTAGGGCAGTAATTACCAAACTTAAATCAGAAACAAACGCAGCCAAGCAGCTGTTTTCAGTTTGTTAGGAGATCCATTTGATTTACTCTCTCGGTCAACTTTCATTACTTTATAAGACACAATCGCACTGGAGATTTTAACCCTGAATTCCCATCCTGTTTGCTGCCTGCTGTAAAATTGCATGCTTGAGCTGTCACGGCCACTCAGTGTGCGGGGGAGCTACCGTTGTGTTTTACGTTGAGCCTGGTTTTCATGACAAGTGGTTTCACGTACTGAAGGGTGCAGGTAGTCTTAAGCCCTAGATGGATGTCTGCGTGATTGTTTCTAGGGAAAAGGCTTTGTGTGGGGTCACTGTCTTGCGCTTTGGTGGGTTGCTGGCTGAACTAGTGGATCATGTCACTCTGGATGTTTGGTACAAAGCTGAGAGGAGTGGCTGACACCCTAGGAGGCTGGGCTGCCATTCAGCGGGGGCTGGACAGGCTCCAGAGTTGTGAGGGGAGAAATGGAATGAAATTCAGCAAGGGCACTGCAGAGTCTGGCATCTGGGCAACAACCCCAGGGAACAGGATGGGTTGGGGACTGACCTGCTGGACAGTGGTGTAGGAGAAAGGGACCTAGGGGTCCTGGTGGCCAGCAGGATGGCCAGGAGCCAGCAATGGGCCCTTGTGGCCAAGAAGGTTAATGGCATCCTGGGTCAGATTACAAGCAGGGTGGTTAGTAGATGGAGAGAAATTCTCCTTCACCTCTACCCTGCCCTGGTAAGACCCCATCTGGGATCTTGTGTCCAGTCCTGGGCCCCTCAGTTCCAGAAGGACACAGAGCTGCTGTAGAGAGTCCAGAGCAGAGACAAAGATGATGAAGGCAGTGGAGCATCTCCCTCTTGAGGAAAGGCAGAGGGAGCTGGGAAAAAAGGAGCTTGAGGGGTAACTCCATGANCAGGGGATTTGACTGGATGGTCTTTCAAGACCCTTTCTCTGTGATACATGCCGCTGCTGCATGCCGCTGCTGGGGTTTAGGTGGTATTTTACAACTATCTCACCCTGCAGTTTCCTACGCTTCCCAGCTTTTGATGCTGTTAACTTTGAAACTTAACCCCAGCCCCTAGCTACCATTATGCATTTTTGAGGGGAGAATCCAGACATAAAATCTGAGGGTTCTCTTCCTGTTTTGCTCAAGTTTTCTTACTCTAATATTGCTAATCCTGTGTTATCTCCATCCCAACAGGTATCTCCATCTGTTGTGTTATACACACATTTTACCAAACTTTAACAAGTGAATGATCTTGGGCTTGAAATTGAAGCAGCTGGCAAACTGGGGGAGTTTCTGATGTTTATTTACAGCATCTGTTCTGTCATTGCAGTCTTTCTTTCATGCTAGTCTAAGGAGCAGGCATGGGAAAAGGAGCAGTGAAATGGATCTCACATCCTTGGAGCTAGTTTCAAACTTGGTTTGGTATAAAATTGTTGATATATTTTTGCAGCTCTACTAATAGCATTTCCTGCCCGTTCTGGTGATGTTTTTCTCTTCAGTAAAGATAGTGCTATGCCTCATTGCTCCTGCTTCTCATGGAGCACACTCAGCAATTCTCTCAGTTCCTTACTGTCCTGTTTGGGAAAAGTCAACACCCCTGATAAACGAGGGCTCTGAGCATCGCAGGTTTTGTGGTGGCTGCTTATCTGTGCGGCTGTGACTCAGGAAAATAATTCTACAGCTTTTTGTATGGCCCCTTTTTTCTCTTCTGAACGTTTTCTGCTCATTGGTGTCCTGCCCAAAGACAGTAGATTTGTCTCAGCTCATTCACATCATGTGTAAATATTAGCTTGGGAGATAAAGGTATCAAGGCAGTTCCCCGTGGCTTTAGTCAATGATGTTGCATAGGAAATATGTTCATATCCTGGCTGTCCAACAACCAGACCTCCCTATCTCCAGTAGCTCTGAGTGTACCTGGGTTATAACTTCAGAGATGAAGCCACCACTATGTTGTCCCAATGAGGGGTGAAACAGTTCATAGGAAAAGAACAAGGTCCCAGATGAAGGTTCAATTAAGACAGATGTGCAGTGTTTTACTGTCTTGGAGCCAGGGTTTTACCAAGGTGATGTCCACTTCCATCACATCCACTACTCATTAGGCTCTGGGTGGTTTGTTCTTTCTCTAAGCTGTTGCATATCACAATCATTGAGGCTGGAGGAGACATCTGAGATCATTCAGCCCGGCCCTTTATCTACCATCACTGCAATCAACCAGATCAGGGTGCTAAGGGCTGCAGCTAGGCTGTACTTAAATACCTCCAACATGAGGACTCCCTGACTTCCTAACATCCAACCTAACCCCTGTCTGGCAGCTTCAGGCACTGCCCTCTCATCCTGGTGCTGGTTGCCTGGGCAAAGAGCCTGACCCCCACCTGACTGCAACCTCCCTTCAGGGAGTTGTAGAGGGGGAATCTCTGGGCTAAACCACCCCAGCTCCCTCAGCCTCCTATCATCAGACTTTCCCTCTAGTCTCTTCCCCAGCCTTGTTGCTCCTCAGGACCTGCTCCAGCTCCTCCCATCTCATTGTTCAAGTGAGGGGGCCCAGAACTGCCCCCAGTACAGGGCAAGAATGACCTCCTTAGCCCTGCTGGCCATGCTATTGCTGATCCAAGCCAGCATACCACTGGCCTTTTGTGCCACCTGAGCACCCTGCTAGCTCCTGTTCAGCTGGTTATGAACCAGTTCTGCCAGGCCTCTCTCCAGTCACTCATCCCCTAGCCTGCATGTTGTGCCTGTGTGGTTAATGAAGGGCTGAAAGCAAGATGCTGATAGGTTCTCTCTGAAAATATCTTCAGTAGATGTGCCAGGAGGTATTTTTTGGTTTTGAGGAAGCTTCTCTTCTTTTTCAAGGATTAAGTTTCTAGTAAAGAATCTTTATAGGGTGCTCATCCTTTCAGTAAGGCTTCTGCCGGAAGCCTTTGTTCTGTGTTAATAGTGTCGGGTGTTAATGATGCTGTTGCTCACTGGTTGCACATCAATACTCAAAAGATAAATCAACTGTGGTGTTAAAAACTTGCAGCATCCAGTGTAACTGTAGCAGTAAGTCCCTGTTCAATATAAAACCATGTTCAATATCAAGTGACATTGAACATGTCATGTCAATATCAGCGTAAGCTGAGGTGGTGCAGCCTATTTAATGATCTGGCAAATTAAGACCATCACTCCAGCCAAGTTTGCATGTTGGTGTTTGAACAGAAGAGAAATAAAGGTAAGGAACTGAAAACATCTCTTATCTTGGTGCATTCAACCTAGATAAATAATGCCCTTTCCTCTAGAATCCAGGCAAATGGGCTGTTGGTCCATCAGCTCTGAAAATCCCTCACCACTCTGAGCCTAAAACGATGTTCAATAGGGAAAGCCTTGAGCTGGCTAGTGAAGACAGCAGCTGTCCTCTGAGTTTCTAGAATGTCTTGTGCAGATGGACTGAGTGATGCAGGGACCCAGTGGAAAACCCCATACATCCTTAGTCAACATCCTGCAGGATCTCACTTTGCAGTGAGGCTAGTGCACACTTCCCCAGTTGCTCATCTTACTCTAGGTGATAGAAATAAATAAGTACTGCCTGGAGTGGGGAAGGAGGAAGGTAGAAACAGGAAAAAATCCAAGTGGAAAACTTGGAGAGGGGGTTTTATTGTGGGGAGCATCCTCAGTGATGACTGGCTCCTGGACCTAGAGTAAAGAAGGACAACACAAACACTTCTGTTGTCACAGCTGAGCCCACTGACAGCAGTTGTTTGGTTAGTGGAGAGGTAATTTGTCTCTTTCTTAGTGACAGCTCCAAGCCAGAGCTACTTTATGGTCCTCAAGAGCTACGTAATGTGTTGGAGTGAAGTATTTGCTAAGCTAAGCATGGTTAAGCCTGTTTGTGTAGTGATGCTGCGGAGATGTTGTGAAAATTGCAGGTGAAGATAATGCCATACCCAAAACTAACAAGGCCGTTGAGGGGGAGAATAGAGGACACCAGTGTATCCTTATTTAAACTGTTTAAAGATGGAAATTCCTCTGGACATTGCTAAATGGTTACTGAGTATACAGGAAAATTGCAAATGAAATCATAGACTCATTAGGGATCACAAGGGATCTCAAAAGATCATCCAGTTCAATCCCCCTGCCACAGCAGGATCACACAGACCAAGACACACAGGAACACAGCCAGG
>VZRI01008403.1:168975-198487 GCA_013397515.1 Upupa epops | reverse complement strand
AACGGCCCCGCGCCGCCGAGCGACCCCGGCCCCCCCCACTCCCATGCAAGAAATAAAACCACATATCCTCCCAACAGAGGAGAATAGAATACAAATTTTACATTGCACAACCCAATACATTATGGAAGGTCTCCAGAGAAGGAGCCTCCTTAGCCCCCCTGGGCAGCCTGTTCCAGTGCTCTGTCACCTTCACTGTGAAGAAGTTTCTTCTGATATTTATCTGGAACCTCCTCTGTTCCAGCTGGCACCCAGTGCCCCTTGTCCTATCACCAGATGAGCTTGAGAAGAGCCTGGCTCCATCCTCCTGAAGTCCATGTACTAGTTTCCAAATCATGTGAAAAGAAATCTAGCTGACTCAGAGCAGTGAAGGAACTCAGTTCTTCTGGGAAATACTCCCTGAAATTCTTTGTAAAGAGTCAGTCCCTGAACTTTCAGAATTTGACTTTTATAAATATGTTCAAGTTTTTGGTGAGGCTTTAGATGTAGAGAACACTTTGTTCAAACCCCTTCTGTGTCTATTCACAAGTATTTAGAGAATTGTAGTGGAAATGATGGAAGGTGCCCTGTGTCACACGTTTGTTGATAAAAGAAGGATCCTAGCTCAACATGCTGGTTTGATGCAAGATCTAAAGTGGAATAAGCTGGATGGTGCAAATGCCATCACTTTTGAGGAACAGATTTCTATATAATTTTCTACATGATTTACAGACAAATGCAGTCTTAATGCTTTAGGTGCCAGGCAAGTCTGATATAGGGCCTTGTAGCTGCTGCTGTTGACTGGTTTATCAATGTATCTAGACCAAGTTGCATAGGAACATAACCAGGCAGTTCTTGAATGTTTCTACAGGAGACTCCACGACCCCCCTGGGCAGCCTGTTCTGATACTCGGTTACCTTCACTGTGAAGAAGTTCCTGTTGATAGTGATATGGAACCTCCTCTGTTCCAGCTTGCACTCAGTGCCCCTAGTCCTATCCCCAGATGACCTTGAGAAGAGCCTGGCTCCATCCTCCTGACACCCACCCCTCATATTTCTAGACATGAATAAGGTCACCTCTCAGCCTCTTATTCTCCAAGCCAGAAGAGGTTTGGAGTAGATGATCTAGATGTCAGATATTTAGGTTTACTTGGTTGGTTTTAGGTTGGACTGGATTATCTTTAATGTCTTTTGATACTGTGATCTTTCAAGGTCCCTTCCACTCCCTAATGATTCTATTCAATGATTCTATGAACACATCACATTGGTTCTTACAACTTTCCTTGTTCATTCAGTTCTACTTTTTAGGGTTTTTCCATTGACTCTGTTCCTTTCACCTTTCCTGGCCTGAATTTAATTGTATAGCTTATTGTTGCATAACTAACAGGCAACAGTCAGCTAGTTGCTCTCTCGTGTGTTTCCTAGAGCTGAACATAGAAGAACAGACTGTATTTTATGACCATGGAGCCTCTTGCAAGGAAAAAGTTGGGAGTGGGGGAGAAAGGCCACAACAGGAAAATAAATACAGATGGCTGATAGGGAGGGAGGAGGACTGAACTTCGTATGAATGATGTCCTAATGATGATTACTGATCCCTTGACTTCAGCATGCCTCATGCTGTGTGAGGCAAATGAAGGGATTCGGAGAAGTCTGGGGCTTAAGAGTCAATTAGATCAAATCCTAAGTAATAGTGCTTGGAATGAACAAAAGAGACTCAAAAGGCAGAATGAGGAATATTTAGATTCCACTGGCTAAAACCCATGATAACGCTCTTAGGGATTGCTGTTAATTCCCATCTGGAAAAAGTCTGCAATGGAAAACCAAAACTATAGAACAGAATGGACAAGATACCAATATCTGAGCTGGAATAACATGAATTGAACAGGAAAAACCCCAAAACTCTCTTTAGAAGAGTAGATTAGTTTGATTAACAAAACAAATAGCTACACTTGAGAAAATTCTGATTCCTACAACAGAGTTAGAAGATGCTGGGGGGAAAACCCACATACCTTTGGGAATATTTTCCCTGTCCTGTTGAGGAGGGGGAGTGATACAGTGAATTTGAGGCAGAGGGGGCCCCTAAAATCCAGCCATGGATATCGTAAGCATCAATGCCCAAAAGCACTTAACTATTTATAAAGACTAAAAGCTTTCACAGAGCTATCAAGGATGGAAAAGGCCTCTGAGCTCATCCAGCCCAGCCCATGACCTAACATCACCACAACCTAGACCAGAGCACTAAACACCACATCCTGTCTGTCTTTAAACACCTCCAGAGATGCAGACTCCACCTCCTCAATGGCCAGTCCATTTCAAGGTCTGATGACCCACTGCTTGAAGGAGGATTTCAGGCCCTGTTCTCTCTTCCTGTTACTAGTTGTCTCCCTGGTACTAGTACTCTCTCCAGGTAGTGATAAGGAGGGAGAGAGTCTGTCTCCCCCGAGTCTCCCCTTTCCTGGTTAAATACCCCAAGCTCCCTCAACCTCTCCTCATCACACTTTACTCTTAGTCCCTTCCTCAGCTTCATTGCTCTCCTCTGGACCCATTCCAGTACCTCAATAGACCATGAGCTGCAGGTTGAAATGATCTGTATAAGTAGACACGTACGCGTGTAGTGCATGATGTAGCTAGACTCGCCAGGGAAGCAATAGATGACCTCAAGAAACGTCTGATTTACCAACAGCCTATCTTTTAAATTGGAAACCTAATTATTTGCCTCAGATTTGCACCGCCTGGGAACTTAATGCAAGACTCTGTTAAACAAACTTATTATTTCCGTTTTTCATTTAACCCGTGGGTTATGGTCTGACCAATCTGTTTTATATCCTCAATCAACAGATGATTGTATTTGGTAATAATTTATCAAGAATAAAAATCTGGTTTTTTGAAGCTAATCACCTCGTGTTAGGTCTGTCCTGTTTCAAACCCACCATCTGAGATTCATTTTGTCTGCAAGGCAAACATACTGATGAAAATGCATCTAGCACAGGATATATAGAGAGTGGAACGAAGCAGTTCTCCTCTTTGTATATCTTGAGAATATTTTGTTTTCTCAACACATGGCCCAAATTTTAGTACTGAAGAAAAAAAATAGAGTCGATTTTGCCTAGCACGTAAACAATTTTCAACGAGTATGGTTTGCGTTTCAGATTAGTTTGCAGCAAAACATCCTGTGGAATTTGAGGGTCAACTTGGGCCGTATCAGAAGAGATTTCCAGGGTTACCTCTCAACATCTCCCCAACCCCTAGTGCTCTAGCTACTTGCCTTTTAAATGCCTCCAGGGATGGCACCCCCACCATCTCCCAGGGCAGCCTGTTCCAGTGCCCACCCACTTTCCCAGGAAAGAACTTCTTGCTGAGATCCAATCTAAACCTCCCCTGATGCAGCTTGAGGCCATTTCCCTGGTGATCCCGGAGGTCTTTTCCAGCCATGAGGATTCTGTGATTCAGCTGCTTGCTCTTTGACAGGAGAAAATGATGTCTGGAGCTCAGAGTTGTGAGCAAACCTCCTGAGTTTTGACGCTGGGCTTTTCTTTTGGGTGTTCTCCACATTCTCAGAGGTGGCTGCTCTTTTGAAAGAGACTGAGAGCACAGATACGTTCAGGCTCTAAATGGTTTCTCTACCACCAAGTCCCCTCTCTGCTCAGCCTTCTGGCCGTTGTCTAACCTGATGTGCTGTTCTTTTGTGAAGTCTTGCAATTACTTCTTGGATCAAAGCTTCCCATAATACTTAAATATAGGCTCGATGAAGCCAGCATGCCTGGAGTCCATGGAGTATGGAGCACTTAGACCATCGCAGTCTCCATACAGTAGTTCGGTGATGTTAACTTCTGCCCCGGGAGGTCTGAACTGAGAACACCAAGCTCATTTTAATTTGCAGTGCCAGCTAGATGTAGACTTCTTGACCCTACTGAAATTCTACTCAGGTTTTTATAGTGCAACAAACTTATGAAATGTTCAAGTCAGTCTCAGAAGAGGCAATAAACTGTTAGAAAGTCATTGCATTCTTTTATTATTTTTAATTTTTAAGAACCACACGTACCACGGTTGGACTTCTTCCAGTGTTCGTTCATCTCCCCCCCGCTGCTTTATTAAACCAAATCCGAGCAGTTTCCAAGGAAGTTATAAATTGTTATCAAAATTAGGAAGTTAGGAATTCTAGGGTATTGAGTTTGATATTTATGGGGGGTTGGGGGGGTTATATGAGCTTTTAGCAGTGAGTTATTCAGTGTTGTGATTTGAGATCATTACAATAACCGGTGTTTATCCTATCAAATAACGTATTCTGGAGTAGAAGTTTTATCTATAGAAAAATTGTTCTTATTCTATAAAAATATCAAAAGAAACTTCTTCACAGTGAGGGTAATGGAGCGTTGGAACAGGCTGCCCAGGGAGGTTGTGGAGTCTCCTTCTCTGGACATGTTCAAGACCCACCTGGATGTGTTCCTGTGCGACTTGGTCTGGGTGATCCTGCTGTGGCAGGGGGATTGGACTGGATGATCTTTCCAGGTCCCTTCCCATCCCTAAGGATTCTATATGTTCATTTGTCTTATATAGTCATTATTGGGGGGATTTGTTGAGTTTTGGGGTGTTTTTAATATATATTATTTTACCCTCTTCCACTGCTTGGATTTCCAGTCCCTTATAACTCCCCCCCTTCCTCCACCTTAATTTTGCTGGTGTTTTGGCCACCATGACAACAGGGATTTTATCTGAGGGGGAAAAAAAGTTAAAAAGCTTTGGAAAACAAAGAGGCTAAAAAATGAAATACAGCTGTTTGCACGCAAATATAAACCAGAAGGCCTCAAATCCTTTCTACTGATTGGCTGGATTACTTGAAATGTGGCTCATTGTTTCATAATAATCAGCAGTTATTTTTCCCTATTAAAACATACACTGGCGAAGTATTGGAAACAGCTTTGCCAATCCATTTCTATAAGGAACTGGGAATATAAAACATCCCTATAACTTTTACTGCTTGTATGTTAAGGGACCCACCGTAACAAAACCGCAGAGGGTCACAATCTGTTTCATCTATAAACGCACGTTGAAGATGGGTTTATATACTATTTTTTCGATACTGAGGAATACAAAGGTCCTTTACGAAGCGTTGTTACTGGTGGTAGAAGAAGCAGGCGTCTGCCATGAGGTCACTTGTAGCTATCACATGTTTAGATGCGTTTGGATCGTGTTTTATTGAGAAAGGAAACGTTGGCCAGGGTTCTGGAGTGATACCCAAGGTTTAAGGAAAAATGGTGAGAGCTCAATTTCCAGTTGGACACCAACCAAAGACAGGCGGAGGTTTACAGCCTCTTGGTATATTTCATCACAGAGGACGCTGAACCCCTCGCTGCCCAGTATGGTTTTAGGGTTTTTTAACAGGCTAATGGTAGTTCACCCATGCTTAACCACAGATAGTGTTTTCCTCTTAATTTCAAATGATATTGGTGTTCTGTTAGGGTATCCAGAGAAATGAAGAGCAAGAAGCTAAGGGAAGGCAGACAAATTCTGGCCAAACTGCAACCAGCAAGGTGGGAGTCCACATCCACCTGCTCCCTAGCTGACAAGAGATGTAATTTGAAGTAAATATTCAAACTCAGGGAGAGTTAAATCATAAAGCAAGCTGCCTTTTATAAATAACTCTTGTGTTCTTGCTGATGTCCCTTGGATATGGGTGTAGGCAAGGAAGTGCTGAGCTCCTGTGCTTCTCACTTGTGGGTCCTCCAGACTGAAGAGCAGTGAAAGATTGGCAGCTGGAGCAAGCATCTCTCCCAGCTTAAGTGGATTGCTTTTGCCTCTTTATTATGGATGTGGGTTTTTTCCATAGTTTTTTGGGAATGTACTTGAGCATGCATTTTTCTTTTTTATTAAATCAGCGCATAAGTCTTTCGTTTCTGTAGATGTGTTCCTACTCAAATGAGAATTAAAGGAGTGAGGTGATAATTCTGAGAAAATAGTTACTTAAATGTCTTTCAGAAGTCAGATACTCGATGGTGTGGAGAGGTCCAACTGCTCTACACGTCAGGAGAATGACCAGAGCTGACTGGGCCGTTGAACCATATCATTGTCTGATGCTCTAACTTGTGATGTGAGAGTCACTTAGTACTTAAAGATTTGAAAGATTCTATTAATTGCAATGTTGATGGAGAAGACTATTAATTCACAATGAAAATCCTAGTAGCACCTCTAATAATCTTTCTACTGTATGTAGATGCAGTGAAGTTTTATGGTGATCAACAGGCTAGTAGGTTAAAACAAGCACTTTAAAGATGGCTAACGTGCCTGTAGCGTGCCTTATCGCTCTCTACAACTACCTACAAGGACATCGTAGTGAGGCTGGTCCTGCTCTCTTCTCTCCCAAATTACTAACAATAGGATGAGGGGAAATGGCCTCAAATTGCGTTGGGGGAGGTTTAGAAGAAAGTCTTTCCTGAGAGAGTGGTTTGGTACTGGAACAGGCTGCCCAGGAAGGTGGCTGTGTTCCTGTGCAACTTGGTCTGGGTGATCCTGCTGTGGCAGGGAGATTGGACTGGATGATCTTTCAAGGTCCCTTCTGGTATCTAATGATTCTATGATCCGATGTGGCTTTTTATTCATGCAGGGTAGTAATAAATTGGGAATTGGTAATAAATTATTGGGAATTAGTAATAAATTGTGCATGTTGTCTGGAGAAAGTCCCATCTGCTGTGCTGTTCTTGGAATTTACTATGGGATCTTCTAGTAGAGCTGAGAAGAGAGAAGCAGGGGACAAGCAGACCTTTTGAAACCTGCTTTCAGTGTATTTTATATAGTGATTCCTATTTTTCCTGCTTCTTTCCCTGAGGCCTCTAACAAGCGTTTCACATTACTGCTTATATATAAAATACAACATATTGTAAGTGTCATTGATTTCTAAAGCTGCTTTGAGAAGCATGGATTTCTTTTTGCATGTTAGGAAGCCCTTCCACATGGAACGATTGATCACATTCTGGAATAGACTTCCCATCCCTGAATGTGTTGAAGAACTAAGGGTTATGGCCTTTAGTACCCTGGTCTGGCTGATTGTGGTGATGTTAGATCCTGGGCTGGGCTGGATGATCTTGGAGGTCTCTTCCAGCCTCAATGATTCTGTGATTTTTAGTTATCACTACAAGTAAAAACAAACACTAACAAAAGAATGTGTGCATTGTACATGTGATTCCTGTTGAGTTCACATACAGTCTATGTTAAAAAACAGGAAATAAAACCAAAGCATCACCAACAAATGTTTTTGGTGGCTCTTTTTTAGCCTNGTTAGGAAGCCCTTCCACATGGAACGATTGATCACATTCTGGAATAGACTTCCCATCCCTGAATGTGTTGAAGAACTAAGGGTTATGGCCTTTAGTACCCTGGTCTGGCTGATTGTGGTGATGTTAGATCCTGGGCTGGGCTGGATGATCTTGGAGGTCTCTTCCAGCCTCAATGATTCTGTGATTTTTAGTTATCACTACAAGAAAAACCAGACACTAACAAAAGAATGTGTGCATTGTACATGTGATTCCTGTTGAGTTCACATACAGTCTATGTTAAAAAACAGGAAATAAAACCAAAGCATCACCAACAAATGTTTTTGGTGGCTCTTTTTTAGCCTGGCTCTCTCGAGGAGATTACTATAGTCTTACACTCAGTGGCTAGCTTCACATTTTCAAGTTTTCACACATGGTTTGAGTTTCTGGAGGTCTCCTTAATTGCAATTTTGTCAGTGTCTAGTCTAAGCTAGTTATCTAAGCTTCCTGTATGAATAAAGGGCACAGTGAGAGGCATCTTGTCCAAAACTGTCCTTAGATTGGTATCTAAAGTGGGGACAAATGTTCTTCCATGGAGCTTTTATCTGCCCTGGTTGCATGGGAAGTTGTTTCCTTAGGCAAAATGTCAGGCAACCAGTCTAGGGTAGCAGATAAATTCCATCCCATGTGATAAGTAACAGAGTGCAAGGCAAATGCAGGAGTGATTTTGGAAAGTTTGATGCTTAAGTAGCCCTACGTGCCCTATTCATTGTTTTAAAGCTAAACATGCGAGTAATTCTGTGCAAGACAGACCCAAAACAGTAAATCAAAACAGCAACTTCTGTTTACTACAGAGCAATTTGGCTCCCTGCACTGTGTCCTCGTTCAGTTCTCAAAATACCATGTCAGAGCACTGGGAGAAGGAAATGGGAGTGTGGTGGTTATTATTGCTCCGCAGACATCTTAAACCCAAAGTGCAGAGTGAGGAGCGAGTGATCCTCAAATTGAATTCTAGCTCAGGCTCTGGAAGCTCAACGTTAAGCACATTTTATTAGTGCTTTATGGTTTAGCCTTCTGTCAACAGTCTGGCCTGTAAATGGAACAAGCACGTATTCCTAGGACTAAGAATGGGCAGCGAGGCGGTTACCTGGGGGTCAGCTGGTGCATGTTAACTAGTTGAATTGAGATAACTGGGCTGTGTGTCAGAGCCCTTTCTTTATTTCTCTGTGAAAAGTCATATAAAGTCATATAGCATCTCTGGTTCTGCCGTGCTTAAAGCCAAAAGAAATAGAGGTAGAGACTGAGGCAGACTAGAAATTATAATCTTGGCAGTGTGCAGAGATTCATCTATTTAAGTACAAGCATACCATGTAACAGTTGCTCCCAACATAATTTGAGGCAGATGCCCTCAGTCTGTCCCTCTTCAAAACTCAGTTTACAGTTCCTCTCACTATTTCCAGCTGGAGGAGAGGCAAGAAACAGTCTGAAAGCTTCGTTATGCCCTTTTTCCATAGAAATGTAGG
This sequence comes from Upupa epops, assembly GCA_013397515.1. Classification (NCBI taxonomy): domain Eukaryota; kingdom Metazoa; phylum Chordata; class Aves; order Bucerotiformes; family Upupidae; genus Upupa; species Upupa epops. Next base: position 189,742 of record VZRI01008403.1, on the reverse strand, counting down.
TGACAATCTCATTTACCTCTGGGAAATGGCCTATTTAGCCTATTGTTACTCTACTGTTAATACTAGACTTCTTCATGTTCTCAATCCAAATCTGCATGTCTGTAGTCCTGCTGGGAGGGTAGGAAAGCGATTGCATCTCAGATAAATTGGCTCAGTAGGAAATACTCTTCCCTTTTTCTCCAAAACCACACAACTGTTTGGTACCAGAACGTTCTCAAGACATAGATCTCAGTCCGTGGTATCATGCAGAGAGACTGGAGCATCTGAAATGATGGAAAATGGGAAAACAGGGAGGGGGTTTGTGTGAGCAGGTAGCAGTAAGTGGTGAAAAAACACTGGGAAAAGGGTCAGAGCTGTTGAGAGGTGGGGAAAGTGGGTACTTGCAGCAGTGAATTGAAACTAGGTGAACCTACCTACTCCGGTTTGGTGCTGTGCGTGTCTCTCCGCATCATTTTACTAGGATTGAGAAATTCCTGTGTGACTGTGAGGTCACTCCTTAACTAGCAACTGGGGTGGACATTCAGAATACCTCAAGCACTCGTTAAAATTAATTGGAATTGAGAGGTCTCAAAGCCTGGCCTAATTGGGCCCATCCTTAGCACTTTTGTGAAAGGCCATTATAAAGGATAGGTTTTAGTAGATGGATGGGAAGTTAGAGCAGTGTTTAACTTTGGGGATATGTTGTATTTATTGCCTGAAAAGGGAATTAATCACTAAGCTTCTCTACGTCATCAGTTACTTCATGTATGTGTTTTCTTTCTTGGATATCCTTTTTTAACATGCTTTAGCAATTATTGCATTAGCAGACGCATATTCGTGCCGAGACCAGATCTAACAAAAATACAAACTTTATACTGTACCCTGCTAACGACTGCCCGTGTCAGAGGAGAAGGTGTTGTAGGATTGAGTTGTAAGCAAGTTGGAAAGTGTGACGTGTTGGCTGGGTGTCTCTTTATGAAATGAATAAGCTGGCAGTTGAGGAAAGGATGTGCTTTCAGCTGAGAAACAATTGGACAGAAAAGAGGACCCTAGTGCCAAGTGGAATGAAAAGCCACGAGAGAAAAAGTTCTGTGGCTGTTTCTTTTGAAGTGAATTTCTAGATCTTTGGAAGGGGGTTGTCAGGGCTAGACTGAAAGTTCTCTGTGGAACTACTGCACACAATCATCTCAGGAACAGACTGAGATTCAGGAATAAACTCAGAATGAAGTCAGCCCTGTGCTGTTCATGGTCATTGAAGGGCTGGAGAGGGGACAAAGGCAGCTACCCAGCTAATAAAGGGTTTGGAACAGGTGTTATATGAGGAATGGCTGAGGGAGGTGTGGCTGTTTACCCTGCAGAAGAGGACATTGAGGAAAGACCTTACTCTCCACAACTACCTGAAAGGAGGTTGTAGGGAGGCAGAGGCTGCTGTGTTCTCCCTGGTGGCCAGTGATAGGATGCAGGGAAATGGCCTTAAACTGTGCCAGGGGAGGTTTGGATTGGATGTCAGGAGGGATTTCTTTCCTGAAAGGGTTGTCAGGCACTGGAACAGCTGCCCAGGGAGGGGATTGAGTCCTCATCCCTGGAGGTGTTTAAGAGAAGGATAGGTGTTTCATTGGGGGACAGGGTTTAGCGGTGCTGATAGGGCTGGGAAAAAGTTGAAGTTTATGATCTTGAACGTCTCTTCCAGCTGAAACTGTTCTACTGTACGGTATGGAGTTACCACAAAATGCTGTTTCTCCTCATCCTTTGAAGCACAGCTTCCATGAATGCTGTTGTGAGACTCGCCATGCTCAGTGTGCTACAGCCAGACCAGGTGTTGACTGCAAGGTCTGGCTGTAACATCATTAGGGGTGACAGAAAAAGAGCACCTCAGCCTTAGCTGTCCAGAAGATTGCCATGATGCCTTCAAGACAAGGCGGTACATAAGGTGTCCAAGTATCACAAGAGCATGAAGTTTTGAGAGTTAAGCAATTCATGGCAGAGAGCAGAGCGAGTTAGATGTACCTAAGGGAATACTTGGTTGGATTTGAGGTTCTCGATCCTCTTTTCAGCTGAGATGTTTCAGAGTTTCACAGTGAGTACTTGATGCAGCTGGGATCCATACAGCCAATGTCTCTCCTGAGAGCAGGATACAGCTACCCTCTTTGTAGTGTAATTGCTATTGACAAGCACAAGAAGTAGGAGATGTGGCTTGAATTCTTTCCAGCCTGAAGGGATTCATCTCCAGTCTTCCTAAGTGCTGCATGAGTTCCCTACTGCTGTGTCCTAGAGAGTATCTGTATGAATAGAGGGTTCTTCTTCACCCAAGCTGCTCAGGGACAGGGACCACAGATACCACAGGGTGAATTAATTCTTTCTGAGAATTGAATTTCCTAACTCATTCTCACTTTGCTTGATGAATGGTTATTGCAAAATTCCAATTAGGGTGAAAGTTAAAAAAGTTGATGAAAATGAAGTAGATTTCCAAAACCTACGGTCTGTGAAGTGTTACCCTAGCAGGCCACTGTATCCTCTGTGACACGACAGCAAGGAACCTGTGCTGGGCAAACGTTTATTAGTGAGAACATGGGAAACATGAGTTCCCCGTGAATGAGGCCACGAGACTTTGGCCATTTCCTGCCTCATCTCGCTGTTCAGGCTGTGGTGCTTGCTGCAAAATGGATTAGAGCTGTTGTTAAAAACAGATTCTTGCTTGTGGAAAGTCGGCTACTGGCAGCGGTGTCTAGCTCTATGGTAGAGTCCAACGGCAATTGTCCCGATGGCTTCCAACTTCCTCTGGGCTCTGTAACGTGATTACATTGCTGTGGGGCTGGCTAGACTGCTCTTCCTCTGGGAACCATTTAACCTTTAATTTGGAGGAATTTACGCTGTTACGTAGCCGCGTACGAAGGTAATACGCTGCGGTTTGAGCTGGCGATGTGCGTTGTCTCCTTCCACGTACGCTTTAAATTGAATCTGTGTCGTGCAAAATCAACATGCTGCCCTCAAAGACCACCTACCGTCAGGGTCCTGACATCACGGTTTCCTTGAGAATCAGTGAGGTAAATTGTACGGATCATGATTTCCAGCCTTCGCAGCTCTTACAGCAAGCGGTTTGCTAATCAGACGGAGCGGTAATAGTTGAAGCACTGTTCTCCTCGACATAAAAACGGTCACGTTTTACAGATGTTTTATCCATTCTTTTATTTTACGTGTCCAGTTGGGACTTTCGTAATGTTCTCAATCCCCACTGGCCTTATTGACTCTGCAGTGATTTAAAGATTTTGAGGATTTTACTTCTCCTAGTCCTTTCCCTCTCTGCTCTTAACAGATCTACCTTTCCATTTTATTTGCCTTAGGAAAAATTAATCAGCAGTAGCTATTTTTAATAAATCTTTGCTTTCCTTCCATTTTATCTGTCCTCTGCAGTACACACAACTTTTTTTAGGATAAATACTGTGGTTTGTACTCTGCTCCCCTTTGCCTTTCGGTACTGACTGTCAAAACTCTCTCAGTATTTGCCATGAAAATCAAATTCTTAATCAACTTTTTTCCTAATCACTTAATGCTGTCAGAATAGAATACAGAGCTGCAATGTGCTTGTAGTTGCATTTTCTGTCCGGTTTTGTGTTGATTATATCTACCAAAACCTTTAGAAAAGAGTACTTGAGAACTATTTTCAGGTCTTTTATCTTTTCCACAGCTGCATCGCTGGAAAAGAAGTCAGATGTATTTCTTGTATCTGACTAATCTTTGCATTTGAATTCAGCTTTTGCGATTTCATTAGTGACATAGCCTTAGTCAAATGCGTCGTTGAAATTGTTTAATGAGATGGAGTGGATTTTCCTATTGGAGTATCTCTTTCATAGTCAGAGTAGATCCCTTTTTATAAGACAAAGGCAATCTAAACAGAGGAGTGAAATGGAATTTAAAGGTGTTCTACCTAGTGTACACATTCCCAGGACATCTTGGGATCTTTTGCTTTAGGGTACATATTCCTATGGAGCTTTATGTCTCTAGATCCAGTTTATTGCTAATATTAGTTTGATACTACCAATATGATTGGAGTAATATAGTCAGGTGAGTGCTAAGGGACATCTGAAGGGCATCTGGTCCAGCTTCAAGTGGGTCAGCATTAGATCAGACTGCTCAGGCCACATCCAATCAAGTCATCCTATCTTTGGGGCTGGAGATTGTGTCATTGTTCATCCATCTAGGGAATTTGCTGGACTCTGAGATAATAGATCTGATGCTATGTAATCCAGGCTATTGGTGGCAGTGAGAACTGTGCTGCCGCTGACAAGACCTAATAAAGCTGGAGATGAACTACGTCCTTCTCTTATAAAGGATTTTGTGAAGTATACATTTGGGATAATTTACAGCACTTTCCCCCTGAATCTGATACTCACTTTGTTCAGTTGGGGTCAGGGGGTGTTGCAGTTTATTTTAGGAGACTGTTTCATGTATAGGTAAGAGAAAAGGAACAGGAGAAGCATTTCACTGTCATATTTGGAGCTTTGGAGCTTTTGAATGTATTTTATTTTTCCCCCTTCCAGTGGCAGCTGCTTGAAACTGCTCAGGAGTTTGGAATGTTAGAGCAATTCCCAAGGAGCTGGATTAGCAGGCAGGTGATGCAGTCATGGGTATCACATACCCCTCCAATTTTTCATATGAATATTACCTCCATTTATGTGTGTGTGTGGGGGGGGTGTTATACACATACATCTTCCAGAAACTCCAGGCAGCTGTATTTTTGTTGATAATATATATGAAACAACATCACAGGTGGTGGGAAAAGCAGTGCATTGCATAAATTTATGATGGACTCTAGAAGTATCCGTTTACATTTGAACCATGACAACATCAGTCTGAAATGACTACTTTCTTTCCCATAAAATTAGACATCCTACTAACAATGAACATTTTCCCTTTATAAAGCAGACAAGAGAATACATTACAACTTATAGCCTGCAAGTTCATAAAGAGTGGCCACGTGATGAGCGTCACCGAGTTCTCCTTGTGTCCCAGATGTCCTAAAGATAAGTTTCTTACCCACTAGTGCAGGCTGTCAGTGCTAAGTGCTTCCAGACTGGCGCTCTGTGTGTGTGTGCTTTAAATCCTTGAGCATGCAGTGTGTCTCGTGCGTAGGGGATAGTACAGCTGTAATTCTAGCGATGTGCTCTGTGCCGTTAATTCTTACAGCCTGACTGGTGAGTTTTAATTAGAGGCGTTTTGTCTTTCATGAAATGGTCATTTTTGGCTCTTCCTTCTTTAAAAAAACATGATTCAATGCTCCCGTAACTTTTCAGTGGCCTTTACTGATAAAGGAATCTCAGATTTGAAAGAACTACTTGAGAACTACTGAATGTGGTGGTGGTGATTGGTGGTAGTTTAACCCCAGCCAGCAACTAAGCCCCTCACTTGCTCCCTCCCACCCTAAATCCAGTGGGATGGAGACAGAATTGGAAAGTGAGGGGGGGAAAAAAGTGTAAAGAAAAGAATTTCAGCTCCTGCATTGAGATGACAGTTTAATGAGGCTGATGAAGAGACTGGAGGGAAAGTGTGATGAGGAGAGGCTGAGGGAGCTAGAGGTGTTTAGGCTGGAGAAGAGAAGACTCAAGGGAGACCTTCTCCTCCTGCCTGAAGGGAGGTTGTGGTCAGGTGGGGGTCAGGCTCTTCTCCCAGGCAACTAGTGACAGTGTGAGAGAGCAGGACCTGATTGTGTTAGGGGAGGATTAGATTGGATGTTAGGAAGCTTTTCCTCCTGTAAAGGGTGATCAGACCCTGGAATGGACTGCCCAGGGCAGTGGTGATGTCCCCATCCCTGGAGGTGTTTAAGCGTCAATCATCTCACAGGTCTTTAAATGAGGCAGGGTGAGAGGGCACTGGAACAGGCTGCCTAGTTTGATTGTGGAGTCCCCTTCTCTGGAGATGTTTAAAACTCGACTTGGACTGTTCCTTTGCAACTGGATCTAGGAGATCCTGCTGTGGCAGAGGGATGGATGATCTTTCGAGGTCCCCCAATCCCTAGCATTGTGATTCTGTGATCCAATTGATTTACTGCCACAGAGAATATAGATCATCTGCAGCACTGAGACTCTTGATGTCAGGGATGTTTCTAAAAGAATACAGCCAGAGGTATAGAAAATATAGAGCTCTTGTAAAATCCCTCCTTGCTTGAGCTCCTCAATTATAACAAGTTTGCTCATCAATGTGGTGCATTTAAAAGTTACCTTGGATCAATTCAGCCTTGCAGACCTAGTCACATGAGACCCGCTCGTATGAAAATGGTTTGTTTGTAACTTTTCTCTTTGCCCTATTATGTCAGAGTAACCTGATTCTGAAATCTACCTACTGCAGAACTGGTAGGAGGCGCAGGAGTGGGTTTGGAACCGTGAGCCATTGTGTATAGTAGAAAATAATAGAGGGCTGAGATGGGGGCAGTTCAAAAACACTGTAAAAATGTTTGATTGCTGCTTAAACCTAAACAGGGACATATAAACCCAATAATAAATATGTATGCGGCCCTCTAATATCCCTGGCTGTAGAATTTTTGACTGGAAAAGCATAGTAATTAGATAATTGCTGCCTTGATTGAGCTTAATAGGAAACATTTCAATTAGGCTAAAACTGCACAGAGAGGAAGTAGGTTTTTACAAAGGGAAACATTCCTTGTCATGCGACTGTCAGCATTTGCCCACACTAAGAGATGGGATTAAGTGGATCTATGGAAAGGAAACTACAACAAAAAAAGAGGAAAAAGGAAAAGATTGGAGTCATTAGACTTGTGCTTAACCAGTGTCTTCTGATGCAATTTCTTGATGATTCCAGATTTGATAACATAGCTCGTATGGACCTCTTGGCTGCAAGAAATTATGGCATTAAATCCATGGAAAAGGTTAAGTTTCTTATTTAAAAGAAGAGACAAAGGGAGAGAGAGCTTTTTTCATTCTGCATCATGTAACTTTTTTTTCCCTCAGATTACTCTCATCTGCCAACAGATGCAAAGTGTGAGGTGAATAATTTTTCCTTGTGGAAAGTGCCTGTGCACTACCCAGACTTGGCCACAATAACCCCCTGCAACTACAGACTGGGGGGATGAGTGGCTGCAGAGCAGCCTGGCACAGAGGGACCTGGCAGTACTGATTGACAACTGGCTGAACAGGAGCCAGCAGGATGCCCAGGTGGCACAAAAAGCCATTGGCATGCTAGCTTGGAACAGCCATAGTGTGGCCAGAAGGACTGGGATGTCCTTCTACCCCTGTACTGAGCTTCTTGATGATTTATTTCTCGTTTGGAAGCAATGCCTTGATAGTGACACCAAATGTTTGCATTTGTTAAAGATACAGGCTGTGCAGGGTGTTCCCTGTGGTGATGTTTTATGGCAGAGGCTGGAGCACTGCAATGACAAATCAAAGAATCCTTAGGGATTGAAACCAATACCCCTGCCACAGCAGGATCACCCAGAGCAAGTTGCACAGGAACACAGCCAGGCGGGTGCTGAACATCTCCAGAGGAGGAGACTCCACACCCCTCCTGGGCAGCCTGTTCCAATGCTCCGTTACCCTCACTGTGAAGAATGAAAGAACTTTACCTGAGGAGGGGTTAGATTTCACTATTTGGTCTTTTGCAACTGAGTGCTTACCTTTGCATCTGCAAACCGCAGGCTTTCATGTATGCTTCTAGTAAATAAGCTGAGCAACTCTCCTTTAGCAGAAAGAGATGGCTGCACTGCATTTTCAAAACAGTAAAAGAACCCTTTCCTCAAGTTTCCACCAGTAATCTTGTGTTAGAACACTTGGACAGGAGCAAGAAGGTGCTGAGTTCCATTAGGAAGGCATTGCTCCTTTCAGTGGGAGTTAGGCTACCTTCATTCTCTTGCCACATGAAGCACGAGTGTGAGCTCATCAGTGAAGACATGATGGTGGTTTTCATCTACAGGCACCAAAGGTTAACGTACAGCCTGTTGCACAACTATTCACATACACAGATAGTAGATTTGTTATTTATACATTCTTCTGCATGTGGAAGTTTCATAAAAATCCAGCCCCGTTTTCATAGACTAAAAATCAGGTTGGACTTGCGTCTTTTTCACAGGGTACTCCAGTAATTCCCTTGAGATCCTTGTGGAACTGTTAGAATTGCTGCTGAAGCCTGGTGTCAAGTTTGTTTAGCCTAGAAGTAGTTGGCCTGAGGTAAAGAACCATTGGAGGCTTTCACATTTGCAGTTATAATTTAGTAATTTATGTTTGTACCATGTATGACAAATTGACTAATGACTGCCCTAAAGAGAAATGCCCGCCCAGCATTTCACAGGCAGAAATCCTATGGCAATATCAGGTGGACCGTCTGCCCTACAGGGCAGAAATAACTCTGCCGCTCCCTTCTTACGTTTTTATATTTTAGTTATTAGGTAGAGTTCCTAGTGTAGTCTTTTTTTCCAGGAGCTGCTTTTAAACGGGGTTCTGCCTTGTGACAGAAGCTTGACGCTCTGCCAAAAAAGTTGGAAATGAAGGCAACTTAAAATAAATACTGGTGATATTTCTCTTTCTCTCTCTCTCTCTCTCTCTTTCTCCCTCTCTTTTTCTCTCTCTCTCCTTTTTTAAGGAAAGGCATATGTTCTTATCCTAACTTGTCCCAGTAGAGGGTCAATTACAACCAGTTGGCTGCGAGTCCAATCCAAGAAAAATACTGAGTACAGAAACTTCAGCAACAGGTACCGAGGGCCTCCAGTACAGTCAGTCATTCTCAGTACATATGAAATGGGAACATAAAGCCTATGGGTAAGATATTTTTAGGCCCTGAGTTTCCCATGATGGTCCAAAATGAATCAATAAATTAAAGCAGACATTTTTGTATAGTTAGGTATTTTCCTGGATAACTCTTTAAACGTCCACAATAGCATGAGATCTTTTATGTGAATCGTGAGAATAGAACAATGTCTTATTTAGAAAGACGTCCCTTGCCAAACGTTCACGTGCGGCTATGGGTTCTGCAGCTTTCTCTTGTAGGGTTGAGTAAATATTGAACCGCAGAGCTAAATTAAAGCCCCAAACATATATGTGTCAAAATAATAAACATATAGGGGGGAAAAATACACGCGGTCTGTTTGGCTGATGTCAGCCTTGACATCCTCACACGCGCTGCGTCTCAGGAGCATCTTGCAGTAGTGGGATTCACCTCCGGGGAAGAAAGTTATTCCCCACACTAACTGCATTTCCCGTACCTGAAGGGAATCTACAGGAAGGCTGCAGAGGGACTTTTCCTCAGGGGATCTTGTGACAGGACATGGGGAGATGGATTTAAATTGACAGAGAGTAAGTTCAGACTAGATCTTAGGAAGTGTGAGAGTGGAGAGGCTCTGTCTGCAGAGGCTGTGGCCATCCCCTCCCCGGAGGTGTTCAAGGCCTGGTTGGAAGAGCCCTTGAGCAACCAAGTCTTGTTGAGAGGTGTCGCCGCTCCTGGCAGGGAGTTGGATTAGATGATCTCTACTGTCTTTTCCAATCTGAGCCAGTCTATGACCCCATGGAGGAGAGGATCGGTGAGGTACCTCCATGAAGGTGAGGGTGCTCATGCTCTCTCAGAGGCGCCTGGGAGAGGAGGCCAGTGCACAGATGCAATGGTGTTTAGGCCGAGGCCTGTGTTAGTATTTAGCAGTTTCTTTGGCCAAGTTTAAAGTCCAGGCAACATTTAGACTTGAAGGTATGTTGTTTATTCCACAAGCACGCTGCAGGAAGAGAAGTAGATGTTAGTCTTTTGTGAAGGAAGCTTTAGTTATAATCTGGCCTTTCATCTCCACCTTGGTATTTACAGAATGAAAAGGAAATGTGTGGTGCTCACAGTAGTGGTTCCAACACACTGTGATTAGTTTTAGGCCACAAAAGCAGCAATACGGTTTGAAGTAGCCTTATTCTACCTTCATCTTTGCTCAGAAGACCTTTTGTCTCAGCTTTTTGCATGTGTGTCCTTTCAATGGTGGTGTCACCTGTAAGGTTCAGTATCTGACTCTTAGCTCCTGAGGTCCTACATGCGTGTGACAGACCAGCACCCTCATCATGCCATTGGTATTCACAGAGTGGAACTACAACTGGAGAAGTGGGGGTTGGTTCCTTCTCAATTAAGGAGTGGTGGGACAAGAAGAAATGGCCTCAAGCTGCCCCAGGGGAAGGTTAGGTTGGCCATGAGGAGAAACTTCTTCCTGGAAAGGGTGCTCAGGACTTTGCACAGGCTGCCCAGGAAGGGAGTTGAATCACCATCCCAAAAGTCATGGAGATCTGGAGCTCAGGGACAGGGTTTAGTGTTGGGTTGGTACAGTTGGGGTAATGGTTGAAGGCAGTGATCCTGAAGGTCTTTTCCAACCAAAACAATCCTATGATTCTAAGCATGAAATAGTCAGGGCTTTACAGAAACTATTCTTCAAATCCTCTGCACGCTATGTCCATCATTTCAGTTGACTACTTGAACTCATCTGTTTCCAGACTAAAACTGGTTAAAATATTTTTAATGGAACAAATTTCTCTATAAAAGATAAAAATGCACTTTTAGTGCTCCCACAAACCTCCTTTATTTTGATAACTTTTCAATAATAAGGGGTTAGAGTCCAACAATTTTCAGAGCCATTTGAAAAACATATGTTTCAGATAAGAAATAACATATTTTGATTATTTTGTCCTGACCTGTTTGTTTGCAATGTGTGTATTTTAATATTTCTATTTAACATTTACATATTTATTTCAGCTGGTAACATTGCATTTGATATCTGAATATTTTATGGTTTTGAAGATAATAAAATGGGTTTGCCATGAAATATTTCTCTTGGAAAACTGGATAGCTTAATATTGCCAGAAGGCAAATTTGATGTTATAGCAGTCGTGATTGGTTTAGTAGCCCTGATTATTTTTTGATTTCTTTTTCAGTGGAAATTATTACATCCCTTATTTTGACTTTCCTTGAGTACCAAGTTTGCAACTAAAACCCTAGTTAGACCATCTATGCTGTGGAATACTGCAGGAGATCTGCCCACACTAAAAATTTCACAGAATCACAGTGTCAGGGATTGGAAGGGACCTTGAAAGATCATCCAGTCCAATCCCCTTGGCAGAGCAGAATCCCTTAGATCCAGTTGCACAGGAACATATCCAGGCAGGTTTTAAATGTTTCCAGAGAAGGAGACCCCACAACAACAAAATTTGCTCTCAAGTTGTTTCTAGAGATGCACTTATCATTAAAATCTCTGGCTCTGGTGGATAATCTGCCATTTTTCCATATAGAGAGCATATCAGTATGATCTACAGGCACGTTTGTCCAGTTGGGATGTTTAGCAGTCATTGATTTGTCACCCAAGGATAACAGAGCTGCTCAGCATCAAAGAATCACAGATTTTCTTCAAGATTGTTATTAGGTCATAGGCTGGACTTGATGATCTTAGAGGTCTTTTCCAGCCCCAATAATTCAGACATTTGTTGATTGCTGGAGGTGGTGGGGAGCCCCATTCCTGGACTCATTTAAGGTCAGGCTTGCTGAGGCTCTGAGCAACCTGACCTAGGTAGAGATGTCCCTGCTTGTGTAGGGAGGTTGGACTGGGTGACCTCTGGAAGTCCCTTCCAGCCTGGAACATTGTGATTCTATGATTATCAAATCCAGCACTGCCAGATCACCCCTAAACCATGTCCCTCTGTTTGCCTGTTAAATACCCCCTGGGATGGGGACCCCATCACTGCCTTGGGTAGTCTGTCCCAATGTTTGATAACCCTTTGGGTGAAGAAATTCTTCAGGTGATGGTGTTTCTTTGTATTCCTTTGCTCTTCTCTTGGTTCCTCCTCCTTCTCATGATGCTTCTACCTGAGCACACAGGGCAGAAAGATGGTTTGAACTGTGCACTGTGTGCAGATATGGTAGTTGGAAATACCCTTTGCCCTCTGATGCTTCAAAGCCGTGTTTGACAGTTGTTTAGTGTAAGTGGTCAGGAGGGTATTTTGAATGCAAGGAGGTGAGTCCTTTGTGGTGTAAAGGAACAGAAGCCAAAAGGGTGGTGGAGGTGGCATGAACTGGAAGGGCAAATGTCATGAGCTACAGAATAGAAGCTGTCTTCCAGTGTCATTTGTGATCCTCTTATTAGTAAGGTTCATGCATGTAGTGAATACAGAGGAGCTGAAGGCAGAGCACAGGGAATTCAGGATCTGCGCTGAAGAATTCCCTCACAGTTACCAGGGAAGCTGTTGGAAATAGATCATACCTCATGCTGGGGACCCTCATAAAGTATTTTTCAATGGTATTTTCTCACACAAACTAAAAGTTGTTGGAAGAGTATGGGAAAAGATCCTTAGCCAGAGTCCTCATTTCTGTGTATGGAATTATTTTCTGCCTGTTAGTTCAACATCATGCTCCATCCTAAGCGCTTAATGACCCATTTCCATGTGCCTCCATGAAAAAACAGTTTGAAATCCAAGTTTTCTTCTGAAAACAAGATTATTCTTGCTCATTCCCATTATTCCCTTTAGTGGGAACCAGTTTGGTCAAAGAAGAAAGTAGCTGGCAGGTTTTATTCTGGTGTATTTGTTACTGAAATAGAGCATCTCAGAGATTTTCTTTGCAAACTAGATGCTGTAGATTGGACTCATAGGGTGCAGATGAATAGTTCACACTATTAAAATATTAGTCTTGATGTATACTATCCAAGAAGAAAATGAAGTGTAAAAGAATGTGTGGGTCATCCAGCTCTCCTTCCTGTTCAATTGTTAAATCATTGTAGGCTTTGATTTGGATTGATTTGGTTTAACATAACTGCTGAGCATTTAGAAACCAAGATACCACTGAAGGCAACCACTGTGGGGACCACCACAGAAGCTTTTGAAGGGTATTGTTACCTCCAAGAGAAACATGAAAAACAGTAGAACAACAGCTTTGGAGGATCTGAATTTTAGTCTGTGGGACAGAAGTCCTCTGAGGGTGAAAGATCCTCTCTTTGCAACACAAAATTGAACTGTAGTGCAGCCTATTGCTGGCAGAGTGGTTTGCATTAGATTAATGCTCTCATGGAAGTGAGGTAGGAGAGCTGGGATGCTTACGTTTGCATTAGTAAGCCTGTAAGCAAAGAAAATGGAATTCTTGAAGTATCTTGGCCACAAGCAGCTGCTGTTAGTACATTTATTTAAGAAAAGTCTGTCATTTGGCTGGGGAAAAGGAGTCTGCATACTGCAGGAAAGGAGCCTAAGGTGTTTTGCAAAGAGCAGTAAGGTTGTTGCAAGGCTCCTAATGACCAATGTTTTGGTGACTTATGAGGCTGTCTCTGGGCCAGACAAATGCTGAAAAGCCAAGCCAGATGTGTTGCAAGGATGTGGCAGTGTTTCCCTGTGAATACATGGAGCAAGCAGCTGGGGGATTCTCAGTTGCTTTTGATTACAGAGTCACTGAATTGTTGAGGCTGGAAAAGACCTCTAAGATCTTCAAGTACAGCCCATGACCTAAGATCACTACAATCAGCTGGACCAGGGCACTGTCACATCCAGTCTGTCCTTAAACACCTCCAGGGATGGGGACTGCCCTAGGCTGTCCATTCCAGTGTCTGATCAACCTTTCTATGAGGAGGTACTATCCTAACATCCAACCTAACCCTCCCCTGGTGCAGCTTCAGGCCCTGCCCTCTCATCCTATCACTACTTAGATGACCTAGAAGTTTAGTATAGGCAAACATAGGCATTTCCTCCTCACCAATCACATTACTTGCCATTTAACTCTCTAATTTTCAAAGCATCACAGTTTTTACACCTTGTTTCAGAGTTCTTCCTCAACATCTTTAAGCACTGCTGCAGAACTGCCAGTGGAGAAAACCTCTGCAAACTCTGAAAGGAAGACAAAATCATTAGGCAGACTAGACGTGTTCCCAGAAATCTTGAGCTTGATGGTTCTGGCTGTGGACTCAAGCTCTGAATGCATTCAACAGACACACTGTAGTTCCTGTGGAAAGACTCTCTGAACAAATTCCCTACGTAAAATCATCTTTGAAAATGCTTGTCTGTAGCAGATTTTTTTCAAAGTGAAACTTTCAGCATTGTGGATGAGGGGAAGATCATCCCCAGTGATAGTGATGACTATTAGAAAAGACTAGAGTTGAAAGCCAAGCTCTGATAGCATTCCAAATGGTTTGCTGATCGCTTTTTTGGGTGCATAGAAGTAAAGCTAATGCTGAGATTTCTGGACTAGCAAATACATTTTTTTCTCGTTTGAGAAAATTATTAGCTTGTTTCAGCAGGAATTTTCTTTGCAGATGTTATTGCTCCAAACTTTGGCATCTAAACCGTGCATGAGTTGGAAGTTAGAGTCACCTTTTCTAAGAACTAGGCAGCAAAAGCTTTATCAAAACCCATTCCATTTCTTCTGGGGTTTTGTGTGCGTCTGATTTGACTGTGAATTTAAGGTAAGACCACACCTGAGCCTTCACTGTCCATAAAATGGGTACAAAGAGAATCAAGGGATGAATACAGAGTTCAGCCATTCCTCCTTATACCTTAATTCTCTCAATCCAGAGCCTATCAAAATGCAGCATTCCATCATTTGGGGCAATATTAAGAAACAATGACTTTGTAGATCAGACTTGCAGACAGCTGTTGGGAGATAATTGACTTTTCCTGCATGAGTAATCTACTTTCATTTGTCACTTCTGTTTCTGTATTCCCCAGTGGCATCATGTAGTGGAATCCCCATCCCTGGAGGAACTTAAGGACAGACTGGATGTGGCACTTAGTGCCATGATCTGGCTGATTGGGGTGATGTTAGCTCATGGGCTGGGCTGGATGATCTAGGAGGTCTTTTCCAGCCTCAATAGCTCTGTGATTCTGTCATCAGATTCCTTTTTTTCTTTTTCAAATATTCATTTCTACCCTTGTTTTCTTAAGCTTCATATATTAGTACCAGCGGCAACTGCAAAACATCTTCAGAGGTAGGACACAGAGAAGTTATTCCAGTTATTTCCAGCACAGCCTTTGTTCTGGAAATGGATCTAGAGAAGATAATACATTACTTAGAGAACTTGTATGCTTGTTGTTAAATCTCTGACTCAGCCCCCCAAGCCATCAGATGTTTGTATGAAGCACATTTTCAGAAGGCTTGCACATCAAACCAGTATTTTTTTTGCATTCAGAATTCTCAAGAAGAATATATGCTGTTCAGTTACCCAACGTGGAGGGGTGAGGAGTTACAATACCAGATGTGACTCTTTACAAAGCTAGACACATCCATCATCTGCTCCCAGCGCCTTGGCTTCTTGCTCTCCTTCGTTGTCTCTCGCTGGCCTATAGGCCAGAGGCACATGCTGTTTCACAAACATAAATCCTCATGAATTTAAGGTTCTGGGTACGATCCAGTATTCTCTACCTCCTTTGGCAGCCTGTAAGAGTTAAGGATCAAAATAGACAGTATGTGGCCAATTTAATTTGAAGAGAATTTATGGGACTGTGTTTCAGTGCCCAGGGTATGATGAATTTCCTGGTAAAATATTGCATAGGAACATGCAGCTTGAATCTGAGGTCATAAGAGCAGAGAAGGACCTCCCATATCTTCCTTTGGTAGAATAAAGATATAAACCAGCGCTTGAAAACCACTGCTTTTCTTTTGTTTGTATTGTAAGTTAGTGAAGAGGGAAAACAATGCAGAAGAGCAAGAATTCTCCTTAAAAACAATCTGAGAAGAATCTTTGATGTGTTAGTTGAATTTGTGTTTTCAGAGAACTAAAAATAGTCATTTTGTTTGAGATAGCAGGATATCCCTACGAAGAAAAGATTCAGCATTTATATTTATTCCTACAGTGAGGAGGTTTTCATTTGAAAACGCTGCACTTATAGAAAATCTAGAAACAGAAAAGTCATGGCTGAATCTAATAGCTGTTTCAATCACTTCAGGGGGCTCTAATTGTGCGTTTCTGACGCTATTATGATGCTGGCGCGTGTCACACAATGGCAGGAGTGAGCAAGCAGCAGCACTCGTGCTCGTTCTGGCTGCCTCTGTTTCCTCCTGAAGCACTGACAGCTGCTTCACAGTTTGAGATTCCCAGCCGAGGCCTCCCAGATTAACGACCCTGGGGAAGAGCTGTGCCTCTGTAATGCTATTTCTTACAGACAATAGGGATGAGCAGGCAGAATGTTTTACAAATACAGTGTGTGACTGCAAAATTAGGTTTAGATTTAGGTTCTGGATTAGCTTTCTGTTTCCAATGATGGTTCCAGCTTCTAAAACGCATCTAAGTTATTATGTCTTAGCTGATCCCTCAGTCAAATTATAGAATCATAGAACCATTTCAGCTGGAAGAGACCTTTAAGGTCATTGAATCAAACCTTTTCCTAGCCCTACCATCACCACTAAACCATGTCTTCCAATACATTTACCTCTGTCTTAAACACCCCCAGGGATGGTGACTGCACCAGCTCCCTGGACAGGCTGTTTCAGTGCCCAGCAATCCTTTCAGTAAAGAGATTCCTCCTGACATCCAAGCTGAACCTCCCCTGGTGCAGCATAAGGCCATTTTCCCTCGTCCTATCACTGGCCACTATGGAGAACAGAGCCACCCTTGCCTCTCTACATCCTCCTTTCAAGTTTAGAATCAGAATTGGGGTACAGTGAAGGGGTAAGTGTTAGATGTATGGCAAATGATGATTCAAAGTATACATTTCTCACCTTGGGAATCTATAATGTATGAAATTTGCCCTGTAACATCTATTTATCACTGCATTTCTCTGCACTTTGAGATAGCAATGTTTGTGCTTACATTTAGGGGCTGTCACAGAATAGGTTTTCATCAGTGCAAAGCATTCGTTTAGATGGCAGATGCAGTGGGTTTTTTGACTGAGCATCATAGAATTATCATGGCTGGAAAGCATCACCAGCATCATCAAGTCCAGCCCTCATCCCAATATCCCAATTCTTTCACCCAAAAAGAAAAGCAGCCCCACAGCACAAAAGCCACAGCTCACAGGCTCCAACTTTTCCTGGTGTGAGTCTCCTGTTATTTATCTTCCATCAGAACTTTACACATAAAACAATGGAGACCTGCAACCCCTAATGTCTCTAATTCACTCAGGTTGTTGCTATTGTTTTTGAAGGTTGTTTTTAACTTGAATTTGGGTACTGATGACTGAACATCCCTAAAGTATTTCTAATCAACCTGTTGTTTCTTTACCTTTAATCCACCCGTTAATTTCTGATCTATGGGTAATGCTTCAACCAAGTTCAGGAAGGGGCTTGTATTTTGAGGCCAGAGGACTGCATACATAAATCAGAAATACTTTCTCAGAAATATTTGTTATGACCTACTGTAATTCACATTCATTACTCTTTATGCTACTAGAAAGAGAGAAATAGAGACTAGAAAGAAGTGGCAAGCAGGAAAAGAAGGGGAAAATATACCAAAGGATAATGACAAAGAATGGTTTGTGTGATAAACCAGGATGGATTATTTTTATTTATCATATTGGGTCGATACATGTGCACGCACATTGTTCTGCCTCCTATTATAATATGGAAGGCTGACTCATGTATCTCTGCTCTTTTCGAAGCTTACAGATGGTGGCCATCTGAGACATGGCTGGGTCACATTAAATTCCAGGCACCTCAATGTCACTCTTGTGTTTTCTGTACCTTAAAACGAGTGTTTTCTTCTGCTAAGTTTAAATCTGGATTCAAGTGCCTCTATGAACTGAACTGTGCATGATGTTTTCCTTACTACATAGCTGGCAGTGCTAGTGGAGCCGTAGAACCACTTCTGTGTTGGTGGTAAGACAGACACAAACTACACATTGAGCTATTGGAGACACTTCTAAAAGCCAAACCCATCGTGCTTTCCTTAAAGTGATTGTGAAGTTCCAAAGGCAGGTCACCCCCTCAAAAGTCTTGTGGGAGATCAAGGAGAGAAGTCTCAGATAATTATTGTTGCTAACAACATCTGTTTGGAGTGGTGAGTATAGCGGGGTAATCTTGACCTAATCATATTTGTTATTCTGTTTTAGTTCAGATCAGTCATTACTTAATCACTTCAAGAGATTACAAAAGAGCAGCCTCTGTAAGGATTACAGTCCACTTGAATACCCCTCTGCAAGCTCTCAATAGATCATAAAATGTATGGGGCCCTCACTTCAAGAAACAGATTGAGGTGCTGGAGTGGGTCCAGAGGAGCAACAAGGCTGGGGAAGTGCCTGGAGAGAAAGTCTGATGAGAAGAGGCTGAGGGAGCTGGGGGTGTTTAGCTTGGAGAAGAGGAGATGCAGGGGGGACCTTATCCCTCTCTATAACTACCTGAAGGGAGTTTGTAGTCAGGTAGGTGTAGGGTTCTTCTCCAAGGCAACTAGAGATAGGATGAGAGGGCAGGGCCAGAAGCTGCCAGGGCAGCTTTAAGTTGGATGTTAGGAAGCCCTTCCTCATGGAAAGGATATGTCAGAATACATAGAATCACAGACTGCTAGGGATTGGAAGGGACCTCGAAAGATCATCCAGTCCAATCCCCCTGCCACAGCAGGATCCCCTAGATTCAGTTGCACAGGAACAGTCCAGGCAGGTTTTCAATGTCTCTAGAGAAGGAGACTCCACAGTTCCCCGTGGGCAGCCCTTTCCAGGGCCCTGTCACCCTGACCGGGAAGCAGTTTCCTCTCATCTTGATGTGGAACCTCCTCTGTTCCAGCTGACACCCGTTGCCCCTTGTCCTAGCATTGGGTGCCACTGAGCAGAGCCTGGCTCCTTCCCCCCCAATAGAAACTATTGAAAATTTCAGTTTTGAAATAAAAGCAGCTTTAGAAATGCAGAAAGCTCCTACTTTGTCTCTCCATGAGGATAACCACACCGTGAAATATGTTTTTGTTGTGCTAGGTGGGCCCAGAGCAAGAGAGAGGAAGGAGTCAGTCCTTCTCGTGCCTCTCCATACAGGTTTGTTAGGGCATCCTTTGTGGTGTTTGGCGTAACTACACAGGCAGAGCGTCTTGCCTGACATAGGTCCGACGGGTGAGAAATCTGGCTTCCTCCTGCTGAGTAACGAAAGGAAAAGACAACCAGTGAGTGGTTATACATATGTATACACATGGAGGTTATGCCACGCCACAGGGTGCCTGTCTCTGACCTAGTCGTAGACGTGCTTGAATTGCTCCAGCCCTTTCTCTCCTCCTCTCTTGGCTTTCCTGTGCTTCACTACTGGTGGTCCGCTCTATACCATGCAGATGTCTTCCCCCTGTTATTTTTCAAGTGGTTTCTTATTAGAGGGTATGGAGGCTCCACACATGGCAACATCTGCTCTCACCATTTTTCAAAGCAAACAGCAGATGGCATTGCTGCTTCCTTTTGATCTTGCAAGAAAAAAACTCCCATACCAATGGTGTTGGGTTAAGTTTCAGGCGGCTTGGTGATGGTGTACATGAGCGCTGGCTTCTCCCTTTTCTTTCAACAGTAGCGCTGCTTGCAGATGTTTTCTCTCCAACTTTCTATTTCAGCATTATTTTTTTTTCTCTTTGTGACCCCGACTCCCACTAGGTGTCACGATCTTTGCTTTCTCTCTCCCCCTCCCTTGTGGGTCTTCATCATCAGTACCATATCATCATTTCCAGTTCTCTTTCGCTATTCGTATGAAAACTGCAGGCAAATAGAAGGCTCAGGCTCTCGAGCTTTAATTGCTCTAAGGTTCAGCCTCTGCGTGTGGTGAGTAGGGGACTTTATGTTGATCTCCTTTGGCTTTATTTCTCAAGGCAACCTCTTGGTTTCTGATTAGGGTTCTCCTTTGTACTGAAATGTTGACGTTCAGATGACTAATGCACTTCAGTGTGTGTGAAATCTGAACTGTTGAAGTCAATCTGCATCCTTTTTTGGTCATTTTACTTAGTATTCATTCACTTCTTAACTGAGCCCCTGTGCAACACACGCATTCAGATTTTATCACCCTGAGCCTTATATTTGATTCCTCTGGGTACTTTCTGGTCAAAACTCGCTGTGCGGAGTGACCAGGTCACTCTTAATGGGTAATACTGTGAGAAATTAAATTTGCACTCATGAGGTAAAAGTAGGGCACAAAAATAAGCTCAGCTGTAGAGAAGGGAGGCTGCAGTAAAACCTGTGAGACATGGGTAAGGCAGTAACAGGAGTGGAAGCACGGTGACAGAAATAGGAGCAGTCTCTGGGGGCAACTCAGTCCACTTTATTGTCAGCCTGATGGGGGAATTAGGAATGTCACAATCCTTAGCAACCCTGGAAGCTTAAGGTAGAGCCTTTGTGAGCACTCTGTCCCTTCAGTGTTCTAACTTTCTTAGTAGAAAGTAGAGTATGGGTGGCTTTACCTTTTTAGGTAGAGACCAGAGGACTCCTGTATCAGAAACTCCGGTGCATTTCCACAGGATCCTCTCTTCAGCTCCTCTGAACTCAATAAGTTTCCTAGTGCTTCATCCTTCAGCCTCCACAGGCTTACAGCCACAAGTCTGATTCTTTTTGTTCTGTTATACCTGCATTTTCCTGAGCACTGCAATTTTCACATCAGGATTTTGCATCCAGTTTATCCTCTTTGTGATCACAGAATCATTGAGGTTGAAAAACATCTCTGAGATCATCAAGTCCAACCTGTGACCTGATAACAGCAGCAACCTAGACCTGAACACTAAGGGAAATAGCCAGTCTGTCCTTAAACACTTCCAAGGATGGGGACTCCACCACTGCCCACAGCAGTCCATTCCAGGGTCTGATCACCCTTTCCATGAGGAAGGGCTTCCTAATATCTAACCCTCCCTTGGCATCTTCAGGCCCTGCCTGCTCATCCTTTGACTAGTTGCCTGGAAGAAGAGCCTGACCAC
>VZRI01008403.1:114231-167614 GCA_013397515.1 Upupa epops | reverse complement strand
CTCATGGAAAGAGTGATCAGAGCCTGGAATGGACTTCCCAGGGCAGTGGGTGAGTCCCCATCCCTGGAGGTGTTTAAGGACGGACTGGATGTGGCACTCAGTACCTTTGTCTAGCTGATTGTGGTGATGTTAGGTCCTGGGCTGGGCTGGGTGAGCTCAGAGGTCTTTTCCAGCCTCATTGGTTCTGTGAATAGAGGTTTGGAAAAACAGGCAAAGTTGTGAATATCCTGGTGTATAACGGACAGGAAAGAAATGGACTTCCTTTAAAATCCCTAATATTTCCATTTCATTGTGATTTCTGCATTGTAGAAGGAAGGACTGTGGCACTGTGAGAGGTTTGTAATTGTGTGGTCACTTTCTGCAGTGCACAGGACCCACTGCAGACTGCTAAGTGGAGAAGAAAGAGGAGGGGACCATAGGAGCAGCTATGGGAAAATTAGAAGAGGAAGGACAATCCAAAGGAAACAGATAACAAGAAAGGTGACACCTGGTGTCAAGAGAAGACAATAATAGGATTTCCTTGGAGGAGAGTGGCGAAACATCTTCTGTTTCACAAACCCTGGTGAGAAGGAATGGTTTAAGGTGGATGTTAAGCAGAACAAGTCATTTGCTGGCACTGAGTCTGCAGATGTGGGAACAAAAAGTGCAGGAGTGCATTTGATTAGTGGGGCGTGAATGAGTAACTATGGTAAGGCTTAATTAGTTGACGTCTGTAGTGCGCTCTGAGGGTGCTGTACTCCGCCAGTCTCTATGGTTGCACGTTAACACTTAATTCCACTGCTTTGGCACAACCAGCAGATTTAATCCATTACATGTTAAAGGCTTAATGAGTAAGTTATAGCACTTGGTATCGTGACAGAGTGCTAATTCCCATGCCAGAAAGCCAATCTCTTGTTTATCCTTCACCCTGCAGCAGAGCACATGTGCACAGTGCAGTGCCATCCTCTATCCTAGTCCCTGTCTCAGAGGAAGCAACGTTTCTCCACTGGTAAATGTAATGGCATCGGGTCTCTCTGCTGGTGCTGCATGGAAAAGACAACATCCCTGAAAGCTTTACATTCTCGCATTGTTGGAGCTTCTAAGTTTTGTCAGGTGCTGGTGACTTGGACCTAACACTGAGTTGTAACTCGGGAGACAAAACAGTTGGAAAACTTGGAGAAAGGCTCTAAGGGTCAGCGAAATTTACTGTGGGCAGCTGCTGCTTCAAAGCAACTCGCTATGCAGAAGCCTATTAAGAAGTAGTAGGTTACTTTCCTGCCGTTTCCCCAGCATGATGGATGACGTTCTGAAAAGTGAAAGGACTTCCTGTGCCACAGAGGTTTTTCCCTGTGACTTCTTACCCAGACCCAGCTGCTTTCCCCACAGTGACTCCACTTCTCTCTAAATAAAGCGTTTTCTGCACAAGGAATTTATTTTTCATCTGTAATAGGTGCTTGAGCACCATTGTTTACAGATGGACCTATTTCTAGC
The DNA here is from genome assembly GCA_013397515.1 of Upupa epops. NCBI lineage: Eukaryota > Metazoa > Chordata > Aves > Bucerotiformes > Upupidae > Upupa > Upupa epops. The sequence continues at coordinate 166,144 of VZRI01008403.1, read as the reverse complement.
TCAAATCTTCACTTACTATTCAAACTAGCAGGAAATTCTTCCTAGCAATACTTTCAAGCTGCAGAGCTCTGCTTAAAAGTTGTGGAGCTCTGGAGCTCAGGGGCAGCGTTTAGCAGTGGCCTCGGGATGATTGGGTTGGACTTGATCATCTTAAAGGTGTTTTCCAACCTAAACAATTCTATGAATCCATGAATTGGCAAATAATTTTTCCACAGTTTTGGTGTGCTTAGGCTTCAGAACTCCTTACTATAGCGGGATTTACCAGCTGAGCTTAGACTAGTTTTGTTTTTCCTAGGATTTGTAGGTAAAACTCCACTCACAAGCTAATATCTAAGTGTAACTCATTAAATCAGAGCACTCATAATTGTGGGCAGGGTGAACTCCTTGCTCTTTAGCAAGATAAACGCTTCTCAAAAATATGTGAGACTGACAAAAATACTCATGAGATCAGATAAGGTAATAAATACATTAGGAGCTAAACTACTTGATGACCCTAATTAAGATGCTTATCTTCTCTTCCATACTTTAAATAGGGAAATGTAAATATTGATGGATTAATGAAGATATAACTGTGTGGCTTTGGGATCTTCACTTCTGTGCATGTCACAGGAAACAGAACATAGAGTACTCCAAGACAAAAATGCTTTCCATGGGATTTTTATCATGAAATCCAAATATGTTTGAAGACAGTGAAAAATGCTCCTTTAAATTCTAAGTGTTTCAAGATTAAAACCATTGCCAAGTCCTCAGCAGAAGCTTTTGCTGGAATTGTTTAGGAATGGGAAGAAAGGAGGGTCATGTAATCCTGCTGCGTGCGTCTCTCTTGCTGCCTTTTGCTCCCTCCCCTTCGTAACTGTTTCCCTCTCTTGCCAGCGGTAACCAGATCTAGCAGAGGGGTTGAAGCCTCTGAACTGTTCAGCTTCAATAAATTCTGTGAGAACGGGTTGAGATAGGAATGCGTGTGCTGGCTCAGGGCAAATGTCCAGTGAGCTCCCTCTGACAGTGCCATGAGTAAATGACTTGGAGGATCATACCAGAACAGAGCAAGGAAAGGCTGATACTTCTTGCAGTGTATTTTCCCAGCTTTGGCTGTCACGTTACGGGCTCCTGCACCCTGTCCCTATCAGTCAGTTTGATCTCATTTACTCGCTGACTGACAACAGGCATTAGTTGAGGCAGACTTAGGAGATACAGCTCCCCTCTACAAAAGCCATGGGGACTCCTCTTTTTGTAGAATTGGTAGCACATGCAGAAACATTATGCGTTTCTGGGGTTGTGCATGGTACAGTCCTTAGACATTCAGGGTCTTCTCTCCTTAATTTCACGTAACCTCCCTGCAGACCGCATCTGCTACCTTACTTGCTGCTTAGCACCATCCCTTCAGCTTCTCCATGTGCTTTTCCAATATGTAGGAGAAAAAATTGCCTTTAGTGTCCCCCTTTCCTCCTAATTCGTGGTGTCTGTGCATCCACACCAGTGAGATCTGAAACCCCAGGATCACCAAACGCCTCTTGCATTCAGCACTGCTTTGTTTCTCTCTGAGTTTTTTACTGTGCTCCTTGCAATCAGCCAGGTGGTGTCTGTTTATACTGAATTGTGGCTCTGCTGACCAGCAGTTCCCTTTCAAGGGGAAGGATGGTCCTGCTCCTTTTCCTTTTATAGATACACTATTTGTTCTCAAACTGTAGAGCTCACCTGTCGGGCAGCAAAGGGACCTGCAGGGTTCTGTAGTAGAGACAATTCAGGGAGCAAAAAACCCAGTGTTATTCTGTTTTTAAGATTAATTTTTTTCTGGTGCTTATTATTCAAACCTACTTCAGGAAATATCCTAGGAGCTACAGAGGGAGGTATCTGGCACCTCTGCTGTGCAAACTGTCAGGAACTAGAACACAGAAAGGGTATGGATAGAGTTCTCTGCCTCAGCAAGTCAGTCAAATCATGGGAGTTGCAGAGAGTCACATATACACAAAGAACAGAGCTCAGTTGGATTTTATTGGTTAAAAAGCTGGCATTGGGTAAATAAATGAAGAAAAGGAAGAGCAAATGGTCAGTTTCCACGTGGAATGGAGATCACCAGTGAGTTTTCTCTAAAAGAGAGAGGAATAATGAGGTGATGGTCTGAAAGATGCTGTTACAGAAGAAAATGAAGGGCCAATCATATAGAACTGCAAAGGAGTTTACAAAGAGTGTTGAATGGCTTTGAGACAGAAGCTCAGGGAGAATCAGTGTAGGTTAGCATAAGTTAGCAAGGGGGGAAAGGGAGAAATCCTAGCTTTGCATGTAAAACAGCAGAGCATTAGAAGTCTGTTATCACTCAGCAGTTAGGGCTTATAATAGACATGTTCCTTAGCAGAACTAGAAATACCTGTGTTACAGTCCTGTAGCAAAAGAGAGAACTAGAACTGATAGTCCTGCAAAAAGCCTCATCAGCATCGAATCACCCAAAAGACAACGAATCCCATGTTAGTAACTGTTTGGAAGGGAAGAGAGAACAGAACAGGGAGGTGGTGGCATCACCATCCATGGAGGTGTTTAGAAGATAGAGCACTTGGGGCCATGGTCTAGGGGTTTAGTAGATGTTGGGATGAGGGCTGGACTTGCTGATCCTGGAGGTCCTGTCCAGACAGGAGGATTCTATGGTTTGTACAGCTGTTTTGTTACGGTGTTCAGAAGACCACGTTTAGTTCCAGTCTGCTTCTGTCTCAGATTCTGGTTATGATGGCAGGGCTCACCATGAAGCTGCATTTGTACAGGGAGCATTTAAATAAGTCTGGGCTCCTTGACTTTGTAAAAAAACCCCAAACCTGAGGAATATGAAATACAGGAGGAAACGCCTCTGGTCTGGGGAATCCCTCAGCTATAAATTACTGAAGTCTGTAGCAGGGGGGAAGGGTATTACTGCTCACTCTGTTCTGAAACTCCTCAGACACCTACAGGTAGATTCTGGGCTAGATGGAGCTCTGCTCTGACCCAGTCCAGCCATTCTTATGATAGTATGGTTTAACAGTCTGAATTAGCCCACAGTATGTTCAGATTATGCAGATGGAGAAGGAGGAGAGACAAAGGCTGTCCTCAGCCTTATTTCATGCACTGACCCTCAGCAAGTTCACTGCCTTAGGTCTAGTGCATGCAGGCACAGACTGAGCCTGTCTAGAACTGAGTTTAAAGAACAGGGAATATCAGGGAGTTGGAGGTTTTTCGGTCATGCCTTAGGACGTGCATGGAAACTTGAGATGTTCAAACGATACCTGCGGAGGGAAAGTATCCAAACTTCATGAAATGGGAAGCTTAATTAGGGGACCCAAACAGTGCTCCTTTTTCTGATGGCATGATAATAGAACCATCAGTTTACCACCCTACAAAGTCACGGATGCATTTCACGTAAATTGCTTTTAGAAAGCTTTTCTCTTCACCCACCACATTTCTTTCTTTCCCTGCTATCATACAATAGCAGAAATAACAGCTCTGCATGCTTTCTGTTTTTACATCTTATGCTCAGGAGGCAACAGAAGCAGAACTCTAATCAGGTCTATAGATTTGCAGCAGAGATATAGATCTATGATTGAGAAAATATAAACTTAGGTATGATATATATATATAATAATAATCATAGAATCATTAGGGATCGGATAGGACCTCAGAAGATCATCCAGTCCAATCTCCCTGCCTCAGCAGGATCACCCAGACCAAGTCGCACAGGAGCACATCCAGGCGGGTTTTGAACATCTCCAGAGAAGGAGATTCCACAACAATATATTCTATAGATATTTTTATATAGATATTATATTTACTATATATTATATATAAAAGACAACATTTGAAAAATAAGACTGGTTATAGAGACCACATCTGCTGAATCAGTTTGAGCTCTAACACCTCAACTCCATCCTACTTTCAGCTTTATGCTAGCATTTATGCTTCATGGAAGGGTACACAGGACTGCTGCATTCCCAGATGTGCTTTATGTGCTTTCCTATCCACGGAAGCTCGCTGCCTTCCACATCAGCGAATCTGCAACACATATGCTTCCAGAAACGGTGTCAAAATATGATGATTTAATACAACATTCTTTTCTGATTAGGAAAACTCTTTCCAATGAACTATCTGCTTAAAGATTTTTATCAGACGTTCAGACTACTGATTCTGCTTTTACATGCCGCTTGTCTTGGCTGCATGTTGCCTCGTCCAGACATCTTGTACAAGGAGATTAACTTTCAGCTTGTAGAACAGAGACTGAGAAGGGTTCTCCCCCCAGGCTTTTATATTGAAGGGAGAGAACAGATCATAAATTAACACTTTGTACTGTTACCACTGTTCTCGGGCCTCAAAGGCTTTTTGCTGCCTCAATACAGATTAACTCTATTAACTGTCAGGCAAGCCCACGGATGTAAAGGGTCTGTGATGATCAGTATTTATACAGAGGGAGTACATGGAACCTACTGCAGTTCAACACATTAAACAAACCTGTGAAATAACCAAGGGTAGAAACAAGGACAAAAGTATTAACTCAAAGATCTTTAGCGCTGCAGAGAGTAATTTCTGTTGTGGTGGTGACCCCAGGTTTTTGGGGTAAAGTTTTGCTCCTCAGCCTTTTTCCATTTGAAGATATCCAGACCTTCCCTTAGGCTTTCCTGGCAAGAAAAGGGGAATCTCCAGCAGCATAAGACTGCCAGACGTAGATCTGGCTCTCCTTGTCTCATGTGCCATGTGTAGCATCAGTTGCACCAGCAAAGAGCTTGATTTGGCTTTATCACAGAACATCCAGTGGACAAGCAGTTTCCAAAAGCAGGCTCCTGCTGACCTCATAACAATTCTTCGCTCTGAAGATAACTGCTTGACTGAGCTACTGAAGTAGAAAGATTTCACTACAGAAAACACGTTTTAAAAACTTAAAATGAGTCCCATCCCTTGAATGAAAACCTTCTGTAGAGTTAAAAATTTCCAGTTTTTGGGAACTCTTCATTTCTTTTTCCCTAGTGAAGAAGAGGGAGGAGGATGTTTCCACAGGTGTTTTGTTTTTTTAATACTTATGTCTGTCTTCAACTTTCCTCTTCATTGCTGTTTGCAACTTTCTCCCCCAACCTCTACAAGATTTTCACACTCATTGTCTCACAATCCTTCACGTTCACCCTGTTATTGCAATATCAGGTGTAGCCCCCACCAAAGAATCAGCCATTTCGGTTGCAGTGGGGAAAGGAGGGAAGATGATTCACACCCTTGGGTTATTAACACCACCCCCCTTGGATGCAAGGTGATGAGTTTCAGTCACTTACTTCAACTCCTCAGCCGTTTTTGTGGAAATGCTAGAAGCCAGCACAGCATGTGAGTAATAGAATATACAGCCCCACCAGTATAAATGATAGCTTCGCTCTGGAGTTGGTGAACAGACGATTTGCTGGTGGAACCTAATACCTCCTGTCCAATTTGATGCTGTGAGAGACTCGAGGCTGAAAGGAGGCGTAGAAGCAAGATGTGAAATGGCTATTTAATGCAGTGTTTGATAGCCACACGTGGCTATGCTGGTAGACAAAGCCAAGTGAAAAGAAAATAGTAACTTTATGGACTGGAAGCATTTTGCAAGGTTTTTACTGCCTAAATAAAGAAAAATCAGGATAGAGGCCAGAGTAAAGAAGTAGGAAGCATGGAAGAGATGCACAAGTGATTTGTATCAAGTATGAAACTTAGCTGGATTTAGAACCTTACTTCCCAGATCCAGAAGTAGGGGTGGTTTTTTTACTCTCCTGGAGTAAAATGAGCACAGGACAGTTCTCCCTGCTCATAGTCACATCCCTGGAAGACCCAAAATCCATGAAGGCTTGTGAATGACACCCTGGTACACCAGGAGTCCTTGTACCTACCATCCTTTCATTGCTGTTTGTGGAGATTAATCCCTTAGTGTAAACATGCTAGGAATTCAAGAGATGACCAAATACTTGAATCCATAAGTGAACAAAGAAATGTTGGTTCCTTTCCCAACCTTCTGAATCAAACTGCAGGGGTTCATTATATGAACTGAACCCTGCAGGATTCACACAGCTGTAGAGAGAAATCCAACACCTAATCCAAGTGAAACAATTCCAATATCCAGCAAAGAATTCCTAAACCACACAAGCTAGAAAACCTGCTCTGTGAAGGTCTTGCTTTCTGGTTTCACAAGTGACTGTTCCTTACTTCAGGATAAATCAAAACCTACAGTGAGGTTTCCTTCAGGCATCCTGTCCTTAAAGTTTATAGGGGCTGGAATCCTGCTCAAGTGAATGATGGTCTCATGTTATGACCTTCAGTGACTTTTACTGACTTTTTAATAAAGCATTTACAGATGCTCAAATAAAATTAGTAGAACTGTGACCTGCATCGCTGCCATTTGTTCAAGATTCTGCTTTCTTCATAAAGAGAGTCGTTTAGGATACAGCATGTGGACTGGAAAAGCTAGAGATGGAGTAAATGTAGATTACTGATTTAGTGGCGTAAGGGAAAGCCAAAAAATCTAGCTAGATCGCAGGAAATCAGACACCCCTGATTGATGCACTGGAAGAGTGTGTTTTACACGTAGTCTCTGCAAGGAAGAAGCTGAAAATACATCATTTGTTTCAGGAAAGCAGATAAAAGTAAAGAAACATAGATTTTTGTCATGAATGGTGTAAAATCTTCACAGAATAAGCCCTGTGCCTCCCTTTATTTATTCAGTGGACAGACTGGAGCTAAGGGGATGGCTCCCTAAATTAAACTATAAATGCACTTTTTTTTATAGACACAATTGCCTTTCCCAGCTTGAAACCAGGATCACAGAATTATTGAGAGTGGAAAAGACCTTTGAACTCATCCAGTCCAGTCCAGAACCTAACATCACCACAATCAGCCAGACCAGAGCACTAAGGGCCACAACCAGGCTGTCCTTCAACACCTCCAGGGATGGGGACTCCACCACCTCCCTGGAATCCTTAACACATGGTCTCCTCCTCTGTTGATGTCTAAAACCTGGACATATGCTTGTGTGACTGGATCTAGGGGACCCTGCTCTGGCAGTGGGATTGGACTTGGATGATCTTTCGAGGTCTCTTCCAATCCCTAACAGTCTGTGATGGTAAATCAGTGAGTGATGATGCATTCCTGTTGTATGATATCTCTTTCTCTCAAGCATTAAGTTCTAAAGCATTACACTGAATATCAATTAAATGACTGCTAATCAGGAAATCTGCTCCAACCTCCCTGCTAGAGCAGCATCACCTTAAGAAGATCCCACTGGAACAGTCCCGGTGGGTTTTGAATGTCTCTAGAGCAGGGGACTCCATCACCTCTCTGGGCAGCCTAGAGCAGCACTCTCTTGCACTCACTGTGAAAAAGATTTTCCCTGTTTAAAAAGTTTTTCCCTATTTTTTAAAAAAATGTCTCCTACTGCCAGGGATTCCAGAGTCACCAGGGAATTTGTTCTAAAGGCTGTTAAATATTTTAATTCTAGGTGTAATTTGTCTAACTTTGGTGTCCAGCTTTTGGGTCTCACTATGGTGAAGTATCCTTTATTATCAAGCACAGCATCCTATAAGTACCCCAGCAACTTCAGAATCCATAGTGCAACAGGTATTTACCTCACTTGGTCATAGTTTTCTGAATCTCTCATGCTTGGTCCGATCTTTTTTGTTTGCTTTACTAAGGAGCATCTTCAGGGTGAGCATCGTTGCTAACAACTGTTCAACAAGCTCAGCACAAATACATTTCTAAGAAAATAAAGGAGTCGTGTACTGCACTGTTCCAGCCGAGCCAGAGCAGCCATGGAAAAGGTATAAATGTGTCAGTAGTACAGGAGGGAAAACACATAACTGCACATGGTGACTCTTAAGCCTTGGGCTCAGTGTGATACTAATTCATTTTGGTGACGTTTGGAAAACTTCTCCCGACATTAATATGAAGTTTATAGTGGGGGGTAATTCTGACAGACACAGTGTTGAAATCCAAACTGGAAAGAACGTCCGTCAGATTGTACAGGTGCACAGAACCCGCCTTTGCCGTTGATTGATGATCTTTTTGTTCAAGGTTGACATCATGTTGAATGGAATGTTTTGTTTATATACGGTGGGCTGGTTTATTGACCGGTACCAAAATGTATGACCAGTCTGGGACTTTGTACAGTGTCTCCCCCTTTTTTTTTTCTTTTCTCTGCTTTTTCCACCCAGAGAATTTTTTTTCTCTATTTATCTTTTATGATTGTAAGCAGATGGATGCTCTTGGATTATTTCAGACACCTCTTTTTGTATTAACTTGACCTGTACACATAGAACTGAGACTTCAACATGAATTTTGGGCAATATTTTTTTTAAAAAAAGGGGGATTCTGAGTTCAGCCTTCTGGAAAAAATGTCGCAGACCTTAGGTTTCTTGCATTTTTTTGCAGAAAAAGAAGTGACCAGTTGGCACGTCACTGGAGTAGATTTGTCTTCTATTTGGAAGATGATTTCAGTTGTATTTTACTTAAAATAAAAGAGAATCTGAAGATATCTACCTCTAATGATTGGAAGGGAAAGAACTAGAAAGATGGTGCCACTGTTGAATAAGGCGGGAGAGGTTGAGATTAGACCTTAGAGAGAAAATCTTTGCAGAAAGAGTGACTGGGATTTGGAGGGGCCTTCCCAAGGAGGTGGTGGAGTCCCCATGCCTGGAGGTGTTGAAGGAACCGTGTAGCCATGGTGCTTTATGCCCTGCTCGAGTGGCAGCAGGGAGGGGGTCAGGTTGTGTCTGTCAGTCTCTCAGGGACTGAGGGGTTTGTTGGTGCAGGGATGGTTAGACTCGGAGAGCTAGGAGGTCCTTTCCAACTAGGATTATTCTGTGATTCAGTCATTTTCCTAAAACAATCTTATAAAAATTAATGCTTATTCAGAAAAAAAATCAGTGCTATCAGTGTATTGGAGATATTAATAGTTTGTCAATCTCTTTTCGTCTTTGTTTCAAAATATGGGGGTCTGTAAATCTGTAATCAGAGCAGACTTACCCTGACAGAACAGAATGGGGCAAAAAGAGAGCTGCTTCTCATAAACAACTTTGCTTTCATTGATTTTGCCAGCAAAAAGAATCCAAAGCTGTTGTGCCCTGATCATTGCAGTATGTGAGTTGAGGTGTAATCAAGGAAATGGTCTGGTTGTAACACAGCAGATTCTGGAGATGATCTAACAAATAACATTTAAAAAATGAATAGATAGAAGATCTGCCTGTAGATAGGTTTCAGATAGAGCACGATCAGTGATTCCAAACCCACAGGATCAAGTTCCCTTCGTATTTTTCATATAGAGTTTTTTATACTTTTTCTGTTTTTCACCAGACCTAAAGAAAAACAAAAGTTCAGGAAGTTAATAGCCCCCTAATGGATCAGGTAGTCTTGGCTCACAGATCTCTTCAGATGTAAAAAAAGCTCTTGTGAAAGGACTGTGTGGTCCTCGTTTGAGACCTTTTACCCTCTGACTGTGTTTGACTTGGGAAAATCTCTTGGAGAACACCATGACTCTTCAGCTGTCTCACTTTATGTCCCACCTCTATGGGAAGAGAATTTCCTTTGTCAGCTTGAGTAACAGTTTCTGTCTGGTGTTTATGGTACAGGTTCCTGTATTTAGTGTCTAATATTGTTGTCACTTTCACAGTTTGTACAGATACAGCATTCAGAGTGACAGTTCTCCATGTGCCTCGTTCAGCCTTTAAGCCACCAAAACCTAACCTGACCTGCCCAAGAGTTGTTCTCACTAATTGGAAACCACATGAAAGAATTCGGCTACGTTTAAACTGCTCTAGACACCTGATTTTAATTCAGAAGGCGATGGATTCAGGTAGATATTGAGGCCTTTCTGTGCTGGGAAATTGGACCATACATCAGGTGTAGATGTGTCAGAGCCTGCTGGAAAACTCTATGTCATGCAGTTCGGAGCAGACCTGGTAAATCTATTCATCATGGGCTGCAGACCACCACTGTGTTTGCAGTGCAAAAAGCTGGCCTTTCTTTTCTGGATAATAAATGATCACAGAACTGGAAATGAGTCAGACCTTTCAGACCAGCCAAAGACAAACTATCTTTGATTCCCGTCCTCTTGATTCACCTGTACATATTCCATGTATTACTCAGGTGCTAAGCAGAAGTGCTTTTTGTCTTGGAGGCTGAATGGCCCCTTAGTTTAAATTAGGGACGTTCACTGGTCTTCCCTGAGAAAGTAAAATAAATTTGCTAGTGGTTACTAGTTGTAAAAAGCTGTTAAAATACACAAGTTCTGCCTCATTTCCAGTGAAATGCTGTGACTTAAGAACACTCGTTTATTGTTACACAGTATGCTGCCAGACAGTCCAGGTAGAAGAAACCCGATTCTCTCTCTTATTGCTTTAAGCATTTCATTATCACTTGTGGGTTGTTTCAAAAGACAAGGAAAATATAGAACTCCTTGGAGTGAAGCAGTAACTCGCAGCTGAGATTTTTGTTTTGGGGGTGGGTTGTTGGGTTTTTTGGCGATAAATTGACTGCGTGTGACCTTTGACTCGGGGGGACCTTATGGTTTTCTATTACTGAAGAAATAAGTTTCCATAATGACAGTGCTACCAGAGGTGAGATGTGTAAAAAGAAGCTGTTATGTCATGAAACCTGAAGAGACACCCATGAAACGTTAAAAGCTTGACTGGGCAAGTCAGCCTGTGTCAGCGGTAACGCTGAGAACATCTATCACAGCAAAAGCTGTGCCCAGCCTGTGATTCCCTGACTGCAAGCTAGGTATGTAGGCAGATTGCTAGAGAGGAGCCCTTTTGCACTGACCTGTTTCAGTGATACGAAGTGTTAAATGTATTTGTAGAGAAGCTCTCTATGTAGGCAGCAAACTGTTATTGATGGATTCCTGCCTTGGCTTTCCCAAAGTATTCTTAGTGATTTCTTGTGAACCCTTGTATTAATCATGTATCTATCTTCAAATTTTAGCCCCTGAGCTTTTTTATTCTTCAAAACTTAGGCATTTACAAGCAAACTACAACCATCTATCATATTTAAATGCAGTGAAATAACTCTTTCCATATTTTAGGTCGCAGGGAGTTGTGTCCTCATTGAAACAGCCCACAGAGAAGTTCATTCTCTATTGTATTTTCTTGGTATTCCTGCCTGTCATCTCCTGAAGTGATGATGCTCCCATTTCCCAGGCTGCACTTGCTTTTAAGAACCAGTAAAAAGCCTTGTGGCCAGACATCTGCCGTTTACTAGATTGCTGATTCTGATTTAAAGCTCTTAAGCCACTCTTTGATCACATTGTTTGTTAGAGAAAGAACTTAGGGAAGGCAAATGCATGGGAATGAGTGTCACAGCTCGTTGTTAAAATTAGCCCAGGTTAATTCTGGAATTATCCTAGCAGAGGAAAGGAATTTTGCATTTACCACTTTCTCCAGGTCCCTGTGTTAGTGGTTTATGTAATTATCACACCCTGCTGGAGTGGCAGCAGGGAGGGGGTCAGGTCGTGCTTGTCAGTCTCTCAGGGATGGAGGTTTTTTGTTGGTGTGGGGATGGTTGGACTCTGAGATCTAGGAGGTCCTTTCCAACCAGGATTATTCTGTGATCCTGAATTTTGAATGCTAATTGCCCAAGCTTTCCTGAGCATCTCTTTTCTTGTGTTCTAAACTCAGTACTCAGGGAAGTTTAGTACACAAGAGATTGAGGAAGACGCCTCACCAAGTGGTGCAGCATATTATTTGCCCCTGAAGTTTTTAAATCACAGACAGTCACGCTGAACTTGCACTCACCCCTTACCTGTGCTCTGAGCTGCAGCTCAGTAAGAGTTTGTTCAGTGCGTCTTACTCGGTTCTGAGCTGTTTGTTTGCAACTTGTAACTGGGAATCCAACCATACAGAGCATGTGCAAGAGAAGAGAGATGCTTTTTGCTAGGAAAAAAATCCATAATCTAGCTCACATGGCTGTGGCACTGACAGACGGCTAAGAATTTCCTCTGTAGATATTAATAAGCACTGTTTAGTAAACTCATTACAATGCTTATGGAAATAAACCTTTCCTTAAAAAACCCAGTGTCAAAACAGAGAAGAATTGCTAGAAATTTGAGTTTGAATTGAAATACTGAACAAAACTCAGCAGCTTTAGAATAGTTTCTGATTTCATAGCATTTACATTTGTTGTGTGAAACATTTCAAGGTGGATTGTACGTGAGTTACCTAGAAGAAAAAGTGGCTGTTTAACTGATTTTTCTTAATTATCTGATACTAGAAAGCAGCAGACGTCCACTATCAAGTCATCCAAAAAGTCTAGTATGGGGGAGGATGTTATCTGCCTTTGTTTCTTTCACTCTAATGTGAACTGTAGGTGAATGACTCGATCTTCAGACTAGAGCATTAAGAACAAGTAGATCTGTTTGCTTCACTGAAGGCAAACAAGGGTGAAATGATTTAATGTCAGGTAATCCAACACCATGGAGGCGTCTCGTCGAGGTTCCTGTGCATGTGCCTTGTTTCTCAGGCTAATAATTGGTTGCGGTAACAGGCTCCAACGCATCTTCCCACACAATTTTGTAGCTGTCGCATAAGTAAGTTGGGTTACTCTATCAAGTAAAAAATGGATGGAAATGTTCATCCAATTACTTGATAGAAAGGGAAATCTCTACTTGCTGTGCTTTCCTAGAATTTTCCTAGAATTTCTCAATCCATGGGTGAGGATCAGGTGGTTTTAAAGAGCTTCAGCCAGTCTTTCAATATAAAATTTTCTGCAGAGTCTGACTACTGAGTGAAGGAAAGGGAGTTAACCCCTTTGTCTCTTTCATTGAGCTATTAGTTTTCCTTCTTCATATATTTCTAGTAGGAAACAAATGGCCATTCCCAAATTATTTTTCCTTTCCTCCTGTTTTAGACTCTGTGAGCCAAGTCCTGTTGTGTGTCTGCGTTTAGTACTACCCTTCACCACGTTTGGGCTGCCCAAGAAGGGCTGGCTCCCCCAAGCATTGGCTTGGTTTGTGCACCTTGACACAAAGCTTTGGTCTGTATCACAGGCTCTAATAATAAGGAAAACAGGTGATCCTGCTGTGGCAGGGGTATTGGACTGGCTGATCCTTTAAGGTCCCTTCTGATCCCTAATGATTCTATGAAAAAGTTTTGGCAATACTTAAATATTTGCCTGCTCCTACGTTAAGAAGTTCTCTGAAGCAAATCTGTTTGGCTTTGGGGACTCTCTAATCCATGAATCTATTTAGATAGAATCGTTGGATGAACTCAGTGAACTAACTTTCCGTGTAGATGCTTTCTGGTGCCTCAGAAACACCACGTGCATTGTCTTTTCCAGTCAGGCTTTTCTTTAAGACATCCTAGAGTACAAAACCAAGAGTGTGTGTTCAGAGCAGAAGATGAAAGATCAGTCAGTCACACGGCATTTGGGGGCGTTATTCTTTGTGTCGTCTGCACTCTCAGTCTGAGGCTTTTTCTGCTGCATCCTCCAATCATTAAAAAATCAATATTTGCATCAAGATTTAGAATGCGACTCCAACATTCCGATGAATCAATAAAAAAGTGTGTTCAGAGCCAAAGGTCTGTCTTTATCCAGACGACCTATGACAGCAGTAGGTCCAACTCATGATGTTTTCACAACTTCTATGGGCAATCGATATAAAAGCCGAGGTATATTTTAACGTTGTTAAAACCTGAAGTATCCAACTAATCCTAGGTGTACTCTTCTACTACCTTTATCCACTAGGTGACAGTACAGCTCTTTTACCTTTTTTAAAATTACTAGCTATAGGTGATTTTTAGAAAGAGTAGTTTGGTGCAAACTTCTGAGGAAGTGTTCTTTCCAACTGAAAAATATGTGCTGTGCATGAGGGATTTTTTTGAAATGAAAGAAACTTTTCTATGATCAGCAGATTTTTTTTCTCAGCACAGTTACTTCAGTTAATGCAACTACAGCTCCTGCTGATTGAGCAAAGTTGTTCCTTTTTAACTGTGAAAGATAATACAGAGGGGCGTAATTGTGGTGATAAATAGCTATGGAAAATCCTGGGAAGTATCTGGAAAAAAAATTGCAGGCTTCAACCCCAAGGTAAGATATGCAGAACAATTATACTTTTAATGGTAGTACTTTCCTTGAGAAAAGAGCTGAAGTTAATAAAACTTGCTTTTAAATCAAGGCGAGGTAGTGCAGTGTGGTTAACCCTTGTTGGTATGACTGGTCACAGAGATTCAATCAGAGATCAGTTACTTTCAGTACTGTGTTATATATCGTCTTTTCATTTACTTCTTACTACCTATAAATACTGGAGAAGCCCAAGCACTGGAAAGAAAATGAAAGATAATGTTTATAGAGTTGTATTTCCATGCAAAATCACTCCCGTTTTGAAAACTGATCCTGCCTGGAGCTGATTTCACTGCTGCTCTACAGTATCCGCTGCTGAATTCCATCAGCCACTGTCCCTGTACAGGATTAAACTCACTGTAGCATCACTCCACACACAGAGAATTACTTTATTAATTACATAATCTGACAAGCATACAAAATTTTAAGTCAAAATCATTAAAAATAATGTACAAAGTAAAATAATTTGGCAGGTATAGACTTTAAATAGTTCTGGAAGCCGGGTGGAAGTATTAAACACCCAGTAGTGCCACGTTCAGTGTTTATAATAAACATTGATTCGATCAATTTTGAATAGCACGTGATTTTGATGAGGTTGTTTTTTGTCGCACTGCCACTTCGTTTACAGCTGGTTAAACTGCACTAAATTGTCCCAGTTCTTAATAAAGAAAAAGAATTTTAGTTGCATAATATAACTGTTTTTATCATTTTTACGCTTTGTTATCAGAAGAAATGTTTGAAGTGACTACAGAAATGTCTACAGTAGGCAAATGTAATAATAAAAATCCAAATTATTTACAAATTCCTTATTTAATAATTAAAGTTCATAATAACAATTATAGACAAGAAGTAAAATACAGTCATTTTACTGATTTGAGGGGTTGTCCTATGAAGCACCTTCAGCATAAAACTTATGGAAGGGATTTGGAATATTTAGGGAAAAACAGACTTGTCATAGCTTGCTTGTAAAACATCATTCCTGTGAAAAAGAAATCAGTGGGATTTACAGGACTGACTGACTGCCAGCTGACATCGTGACCAGATTTATGCTCTGGTTACTAACCTGCTTCCCCAAGTCAGTGCAAGGCTGACTAGACTGGCCCATTTCTGTTTGACCATCAGGCTTACACATTTCAAATTTATGATAGAGCATAACAAAGAATCGCTTTGTACATTGACTGAGGATTTGCAGCCACACTACAGGCTGGTTTATTTTTCAGTGCTTCTACCGAAATGCTGGGGTTCACCTTTGAGACATCGTTTTATAGCAGGTTGTGTAGAGCTGTTGCTCATTTTCTCATTCCAGTGTGGAGCAGGAATATTTCATGTTAAAGAACTGGTTCTTCCCTAAGGTCTGTCACTGTGTTTTTTCTTCTTAGTAAAGATCAAACATGTTTTGCTTCATAGTCAGCTGCCTGCCGGCTGTATTGCTTGTGTCCTGTTTGTTTAGGCATAGATTAGAATATAAAGGGACTGTAAATAAAATACAATGAAATATTAGAATGAATACAGTAAGAAATATAAGAAATACTAAGTATAATAATGAGAAATATAATAGGAAATAGAGGAAGAAATAAAGAGAGGGAGAAATAAGAGGAATAAAAGAAATAGAGGGAGAAACAGGGAAGAAATAGAGAAACAGAAGGAATAAAAGAAGAAATAGAGGGAAAACAGAAGGAATAGAAAGAGAAATAATAACATCCTTGACCTCTACTGACTAAGAATCACTTCTATAAATTCAGTTTAACTCTAAAGCAGTTAAATACACAACTTTGCCTACATGATTGTAAGTAATTAAGGAGATAATAGGCACTAATGTTAAACAAGAACGGCATTGAGTTCTTAGGATAAACTCCTATTTCGTGGTGTCTGTGACTGAACTCAGCCTTTTCACCAGAGAGAAGCCGCGAGGTCTTTGCTTTGGCAATGATTTCTTTGAAATATGTGTTTGAAAGAAGTAGCTCGGCTTTCGTGGGTTGCACATAAATAGAAGGCAGCGGTACTCAGACACATTTCTGTCAGGCTGCAAAGCGAGAGGATTTTTCATTTGACAAGATGTAGTTCTAGAAGCCGGACGTTCTGTGGATTCTCAAACAAAATCTGATTTTTGTTGAAAACAATGTGATTTCTGAGAACAGAATCTGAATTTTTGGAAATAGAGTCTGAATTGTTTTGAAAAGAAAATCTTATTTTTGAAAACAATCTTAATTTTGGAAAATAGAAGCTTAATTTTGGAAAATAGAAGCTTAATTTTGGAAAATAGAAGCTTAATTTTGGAAAATAGAAGCTTAATTTTGGAAAATAGAAGCTTAATTTTTGCAAATAGAAGCTTAATTTTTGCAAATAGAATCTAACTTTTTAAAAAACAAACTTATTTTTTGTAAATACTGTCTAATTTTTTTTGCAAATAGAACCTGATTTTTGAAACAAATTTTATTTTTAGGAAACGGAATCTGATTTTTTGAAAATAGTATTCTATTTTTTGCAAATAGAATCTTATTTTTTGCAAATAGAATCTTATTTTTTGCAAATAGAATCTCATTTTTTGCAAATAGAATCTAAATTTTGCAAGTAGAATCTCATTTTTTGCAAATAGAATCTCAATTTTGCAAATAGAATCTCAATTTTGCCAATAGCATCTCAATTTTGCCAATAGCATCTCATTTTTTGCAAATACAATCTCATTTTTTGCAAATAGAATCTGATTTTTGAAAGTAGAACCTTATTTTTGGGAACAGAATCTTAATGTTTGAAAATAAAACCTTATTTTTTGCAAAGAATCCCATGTGTGAAAACAGAATGGTATTTTTAAAAAATAGAATCTGATTTTTGAAAATAGAACCTTACTTTCTGAACATAAAACATTGAATTTTTTGCAAATAGAATCTTATTTTTTTGTAAATGGCATCTTATTTTTGAAAATAATTGATTTTTTTGAAGCCAGCTAGCTGCCAGCTAGCAAATGCCTTCCCCAAAGCAGACTTTCCTAAGTCAAACTACACTACAAGTTTCTAAGCTGAACAGAAGTTAGGTAGAAATTTCTTTTGAAGACAGTCGGGGACAATGCGGCTTCAGGTCCCAGCACCCTTGGCTTGTTTCTTGCCTTCCTCATGTTACACTAATGACTTAGCTAAGTTGCCTGTGATTTATAGCAGTGCAAGAGACACATCAGCTCCGTCATGCTTTTAGCAGCTCCTTGTCCGAAATAGGATGTGAAACAATACCTTCCCTGCTAAAGGCTGCTCATGTCTATTCCAGCTATCACAGGAGAAATGGATGGGCTGATTTTGAACTTGCTGGGGTCTGTAAAAGTGAGGCTTTTGTGTCCGCTGCAGCAGGTGTCGAGACAAGCCCTTTGTTCTGATCCAGCGAGGATTTGTGTGTGTGTTTCTGAATCTCCATTAATTTCACTTAAGCGAAGGCAAGGCTGAGCTGAGCTCCCTCAGTTGTAGCGTGATTTGTATATTGAGTTAGCACACGGCTCCACTTGGCGTTGTAGCTGCATCATCCATAATCGAGGTTTACATGCTGCTTTTCATTCCTTGCGTTGATTATGGATGAAACTGGCAGTGTGAAGAAGAACATATTCATGGTGTAAGAAAAGGTGTGACTGGCTGGAGGATGAGGGATAAAAAATATCATCACTCAAAGGGTACAGAAAATGAAATAGTAAGATTAACACAACAGGTAGTAGGTAACTGCTGCTTTTTCAGCTGCAAAACTTCCCTCTCCTGTGTTAGAGTGGCTGAGAGCCTGGCAGTGTTCAATCTGTTGTTCCTCCTGACATCACTGAGAGGACAAGAAGTGTCTCTGCATATAGACTCTGTGCCCCAGCATTCTACTGAAAAAATGGGGCCAAATTATACACAATAATAATAGATGTTATAATAATTATAATATAATAATTATAGCACTATAATAATATAATTATAACATTATAATAATAACTATTATTATTATTTGGGAGACTCCATGGTTGCATGAGCTTCAGCCCTATATATAGAATCATAGAAATCATAGAATCATTAAGGTTGCAGGAGACCTCCAAGATCAATCTAGCCATTGCCCCATCATCCTTAGCCAGATAGCTTCTTGCTGCTGACAGCTAACATTACAATTCTACCAGTTTTTTTCCACAGACAAATTTTTCTCCCGTTTGAAGTAGCTAAACCCTAAAAATGCCATTTATTTGAAGAAACATTTTTATTCACTGCATAAAAAATCAGATTTTGAGAGCAACTGATTCATTAATACCTTCATCCTGAAGCGCTCTCTCTGTGCTTCCTAAGTTCCTTCCTAACACCGTTCCCTGATCCCGCCAGCTTTTACACATGAGCTGGGCAAGTGCAGGGTGAGCTGTGGCTGCTTTGGTGCAATACACAAATGGGCTAGTAAGCAGTCTTACAGCTAGCCATGCGGCTGCTGCATTTGCATTTGGGTGCCACTTGTAATAAAAGCTGATAGACTGAAAAATCTGGTTTGAAATCTTAACAGCTATTTTAATTCAAATAGAGGAATCCTCTATATTTGCAATTGAAATTCAAGGTGTTTTGAGTAGTTGAGGCTGGAAGGTATCTCTGGAGACTGTCTAACCTAACATCTTGCTTAAAGAGTAGATTGCTCTTACCCCATCAAGTTTTGAGTATTTAGAATTATAGAATAATTCCATTTCTTGAAATCACTGGGATCTGTTCCTGTGCAACTTGGTCTGGGTGATCCTGCTGTGGCAGAGGGTTTGGACTGGATGATCTTTCGAGGTCCCTTCCAGTCCCTAATGATTCTATGATTTTAAAGAGAATACCTGCTGTTAAAGGAGTCAAACAGTAAGAAAAGAAGCATCAAGACAGGACTAAAACTTAGGGGAGAAGTCAGTGACAGAAAAGTTTTCACAAGAAAAGTATTTCACACCGTTCGATGAAGGGTTGTGAGAGGTAGCGAATGTCTGGGGTTCAGTTTATGAAAGACAAAGAGGGTGACTCACGGCATTCAGGGTTTGTTACTACTGGTCCCCGTTATGGTTCATGGGGTGTGAGTTTAGAAGATGCAGAGAATTAAGTGATACTGGTGAAGCTCATACAGCAGCAAAAATCTGTTAGGATTTTCTCAAGCTAAAATTACAGGTGATTGTGAATCCTTCACTAAATACAACCTTTCATGTAGTAATGCTGAAGTGCTTTAGCTGATTCTTGGAAATTCTATGACCTGAAATTATTTCTCATGCTCGGCTCTCACACACAGACTAAGAATATCATCATCAATCTATGCTGAAGTGAATAGTTTTTACCCAAATACATGAAAAGTGAGTAAACAACATATGTTTTGGTACTTTTCCAGGTACGTAGTACCTAGGGTATGTAGAGAACAGGTATGTAGTGCTGTTCTCAGTTCACTATTTCTCCAAATACTTCAGTAAACCGAAGTAGTTTGCATCAGAATGAATTCTGAGTGCCGCCCTAAAGCTTTGATTTTATCCAGAAACATAGGCAGGGCTTGATTGAAAAGCTTGTTCTTTGTGCATTTCTATTTTCACACTTCTAGATAAGCTTAATGGAGCTAGTCCATTGAAAATACAGCTAGAGAACGTCTAGAGATGGGAGAATTCATACGACTCCTGCTGCACCTGGAAAAATAGTTTCATTTTCAGCACTGAATAGAGGGAGAACAGCATCCACGTTCATGGTTTTCCATGAACCAGGTGAGAGAGCTGCTCTTCAGAGCGGTTGTCATGCTCCTTTCAAAAAATACAAACCCGTGTGGGGTTTCTAGAGCTGAGCAGTCCGTGCTGGCTGAGTGCCAGGGGAAGGGAAAATGTGCTGAAATGTAATGGCCCAGAGCAAGGTAATAAATGAGTGTCAGGTGAGATCTTTGGGGGGAAAGCAAGGATATTCATGTCTTAAATGTTTCTTGGTGCTTTTGGAGAATATGTGAACACAGGATCACAGATTGTTAGGGACTGGAAGGGCTCTCCAATCCCCCTGCCACAGCAGGAGCCCCTAGATCCAGTAACACAGGAACATGTTCAGGTGAGTTTTAAATGTCTCCAGAGAAGGAGCCCCCGCAACCCCCCTGGGCAGCCCCTTCCAGGGCTCTGTCCCCCTCACCAGGAAGAAGTTTCTTCTCATCTTGAGGTGGAACCTCCTCTGTTCCAGCTGACACCTGTTACTCCTTGTCCCCTGCCACTGAGCAGAGCCTGGCTCTGGCATTTGAGGAAAAAACAAAGCAGCTTCAACTAAAAAATAGGTGATTTCAGTTAAAGCAGTGAGGCGTATGATGCCAAATTGGGAGACAGTGTTTATTCAGAAGTAGCAGCATTAGTAAATCAAGATTTCTGTGAGCTGTTATGGTTCCTGCTGCTAAGCTGTGCACTTACACCTAGGCTCTGATTTATTGTTTGTGAAAGGTGGATGGCAGAGGTAAATAACGATGTAAAGATGGGGAAAAGAACGAGCAGCTCTGGTGCAGTGATGGCACTGTGTGTGCAAAGCTTGGGTACAGCTGTAGCCATCTCAATTCTGCAGTCATCAAGGCTTAAACTAGCCTTTGAGTTGCTTTGCATCGTGGATCCATTGCCACATTCCTTGGATATCTGCTGCTTGTGACTTCATCTGCCGGTGGCTCAGGAGTGCTGTTCTGATTAACGTCCCTGTTCCCTGCACACATCTGTTCTATCGCACAGATTCAACACCGATCTATGGAGATGCAAACCTTATCAGCTGGGCTTTGATTCTGAAACATGATGATGGCCATGGCAAATCAGGATTCAAAAGCTATTTCATAAGAAAATATCCTGATGGGTTAGTTTGCAAGAGATGAAAAACATCTATGTGGCTGTGACAGAGCTTGAGAATATCAAATGTTGGCAAACACACTGTGCTTATGTTAGAAGGAAAGTTGCTGTTCCTAATCCTTTCAACTTCTTTCCTCGTTCCAAGTTCCTATTCTTTTAAACTAGTAGCATGAACCTAAACATCAATCGATACCCACCCAACACAGTGCGTGGCGGTGTCTTAGGGCCTCAGCACTAACTTCTTCATCTTGTGACTCGATGCTGTTGTGCTCAGTTAATGGTAAATCTAGACACAACAAGGAAGTAAATGCAGGGGTTGAGTCTTTTCATCACAGTCCTCTGTTAATGGAAAATGTGAATGCTGTGGCTTCTGGAGCTTTGTGGGAAGATTTTCTTCTTTGATGTCATAGTGCAGAAGCAGCATTAAGTCATCATTTGCCTCCTGCAAACACTTGGGCTGGTTCTGATCCTCACAGGGTATTTTTTGCAGATCTATCTGTTCTTAACTTCCCCAGCTTTTGAAAAGGGACTAGAAGGAAAGTCTTAGGAAGAGAGGCTGATGGAGCTGTGCCTGTTTAGCCTGGAGAAGACTCAGAGAGGACCTTATCATGGTCTTTAAAGACCTGAAGGGAGGTTGTAGTCAGGTGGGGATTGCACTTTTCCCCCAGGCAACCAGTGCCAGGACAAGAGGGCAGGGTCTGAAACTGCCAGGGGACTGTTAGGTTGGATGTTAGGAAGCTCTTCCTCATGGAAAGGGTGGTTAGATACTGGAATGGACTGCCCAGGGCAGTGCTGGAAACCCTCATCCCTGCAGGTGTTTTAAGAAAAGACTGGATGTGGCACTTAGTGCCCTGGTCTGGTTGATGTGATGATGTTAGGTCGTGGGCTGGGCTGGATAATCTCGGAGGGCTTTTTCAGCCCCAATAATTCTGTGATTTGAATTTGCCAGTTTATATGATGCTAAAACATTTGTCTCTTGGTGAGCTCAGTATTGCCAGGCTCTGGTACCTGTGTTGGAGGAGTATTGCTCTACCTTTATGTTAAATACAGCTACACCTTCTTTTTTACTTTGGTGGGGTTTTCTTTGTGTGTTTTTGGTTGTCTTTTTCAATTTTAAAGACTGGCAAGCTGCTGATGTAATCAACTTTTGGTAAGAAGAGAATGTGGGTGCCTGAAAACGCTAAAGACAGGTTAATTCTAGACCTGATAGCTTTGCATGTTGACATATCCCAGTTAACACACAGCTTCCTAGCAGATTGCTCTTGAAACTTTGCCATGATATACTGCCAGCAAAGGGGAGTGGTGAAAAATGCTGGGAAGACCAGTGACTGCTAAAATAACACAAAATAGTGGTGCTGTCATCACCTGTTGCCACAACATAGACTTCAACAAAAAAAATCTGTATGCAGTAGAAGACCCTCGAATGTTTGACAGCATCGAATATACAGGTTCCATTCAAGAAAACACTGATTTCTTTTTTAAAAGTCTTTCCACAGATACTTGCTAATCAGTCATTGTGTTTTAGTAGCCGTGGTTACCTTCCTGGTAGCTGTTAGCAGACTACTCTGAAAGGCGACGAAGCTGCTCCCATTTTAACAGCTAAGGAATTGAGTTGTGAATTCTGTTGTGTACAGAGCACTTGGTTTAGGCTTCGTCTTGTGATTGGGATTATTATGGGTTCTGTCATCCTGCAGGAGGTGTCTTCAATAGGAATGGAACACTGCAGAAGAGAAAGGAAGATAAAGGCAGTTTTAGACCTCTTTCTAATACAACTTTGATCATGAAGGTTGAATAGATTCTTCTGGAGGCAATCACTTGGAGTTTGCTCCTGTCTCCATTGTAGGGGGAGGAAAAGTGTGTGCAGACTTCAGTGGGAATTTTGGACAGCAATAAATAAAGTTGAGGGGTTTAAAATTCATTTTATTTTACTGGAATACTATTCTGTTTCTAGTTCCCTGCACAGTGTTTGGTGACATTGATTAGTGCTACAAACAAGCACAGCATTGTTAATGAAAAGCTAAACTTAAAATGCTACTAAATTAACCTTGGCACAAAACTGACAGGAGGGGCTGACACCCCAGAGGGCTGGGCTGCCATTCAGCAGGACCTGGAGAGGCTGGAGAGTTGGGCAGGGAGGAACTGAATGAAATTCAACAAGGGCAGTGTAGAGTCTGGCATCTGGGCAACAACAGCCCCAGGGACCAGGGTAGGGTGGGAACTGACCTGTTGGAGAGCAGCGTGGGAGAAAGGGACCTGCAGGTCCTGGTGGCCAGCAGGAGGGCCAGGAGCCAACTGTGTGCCCTTGTGGCCAAGAAGGCCAGTGGCATCCTGAGCTGGATTACAAGCTGGGTGGTTAGTAGATCAAGAGAAATTCTCCTTTGCCTCTGTTCTGCCCTGGTGAGACCAAATCCGGAATTTTGTATCCAGTCTCGGGCCTCAAGAAAGAGTGTGTTCAAAATCTCAGGAATATTCAAACACTGAATGAAAATCTAAACTTCTGTAACCTGACTATTTGGGTCCTGTTTTAATTAAGTGAAATATTTACTTTGAGAAGCTGCTTTTGTAAAAGAGCTAATTTTGGCTCTGGAAGAAGAGGAAGAAAGTTTTCTGTTGTGGAGCTGGGTTGGGTACGGTTAAACTTGATATTTTTGTCACTGTTTTTCCTAGTAAAGTGGAAAAACACCATTAAATTTAATCTTCAATATTAAAGATTAAGGGGAATTGAGAAAATGTAATTTAGGTTTGAATTAGAGCNTAGGATAAGGGGCACCAGGTGTCAGCTGGAACAGAGGAGGTTCCACATCAGGAGGAGAAGAAACTTCTTCCTGTTGAGGATGACAAAACCCTGGAAGGGGCTGCCTAGGGAGGTTATGGAGTCTCCTCTGGAGAAGTTTCAATCCCGCCTGGACATGTTCCTATGTGGTTGGATCTAGGGGCTCCTGCTGTGGGAGGGGGATTGGACTGGATGATCTTTCAAGGTCCCTTCCAGTCCTTTACAGTCTAGATGAAGTGTCATATTAACAGTTATGAATTCTTCTGTCATCCTGTGAATTATAACTAGCATAACCAGAAAACCACCTCACAAGAAAGAGTGTATTCAAAATCTCAGGAGTATTCAAACACTGAAAACCTAATGAAACCTAAACTTCTGTAACCTGACTATTTGGGTCCTGTTTTAATTAAGTGAAATATTTACTTTGAGAAGCTGCTTTTGTAAAAGAGCTAATTTTGGCTCTGGAAGAAGAGGAAGAAAGTTTTCTGTTGTGGAGCTGGGTTTGGGTACAGTTAAACTTGATATTTTTGTCACTGTTTTTCCTAGTAAAGTGGAAAAACACCATTAAATTTAATCTTCAATATTAAAGATTAAGGGGAATTGAGAAAATGTAATTTAGGTTTGAATTAGAGCAATTGAAGTGGGGAAAGAACAGTGTCTTAAATATGCTTTTAAGTAGTATTCAGTGTTCGACAGTAACTAGAGTCTGCTTTAATAAAATTCTTCAGTAGCCATCTGGAGTGGGATTACAGCAGTGGTTCCACACTAATTTACTTATGTTTTTGGGGGTTATTATAAATTTGTTTTCAGTAGGCAGGGAATTAAAGGCTGGTTAGGTTTTTGTAACACTTTAATGAAGCCTTATCAGCCACGGAGCTGTCTCACAGCCAGTGTTCAGATCGGGGATGGTTCAGCAACAAGTAGAGAGGTTGGAAGAAACCTGTTGCAGCTCTCAAAGCTTTTCAGAGGAGTCATTCAAATACTGAGTTACAGGTTTGCAGAGTGATGGAGAAGCACTTGCCAAACTAAAATGAGCACAATCTGATCTACTAATTGTACAAACCTACATCTTGCTATAAGCTTCCTCTGAAATATTTGCTGGGTTTTTCTGCTATTTATTTTCATATTTAATTCATTAATTATAGTATCATTTATTATTGAATTATTTTTATGTTAATAGTTATTAATTACTATTTATTTGTGCCTTTATTTGCTATTTATTTTACTCTCCAGCCAATGGCCATCCAACACCTTGCCAATGCAGTTGCTTTCCCCGATAGCAAATTAGCTGTTATTTTTGCCAAGTTCAGGGTAACATCACTGCTTTGAAACACAAGGTTGTACTCAGAAGCGGTGTTTTACACCAAATATGCTTTATTTTGGTGTATATTGCACACCACATATTACAGATCACAAACAAAAGATGCAAAGAGGGTTTCCCTGTCTCTGGAAGCATGAAATTGAAGCAGTTGAAACATAGAGGGGATGGGTGGTCACTTTGTGACAGGATGGTTCACCCTGGAGTAATAGGGGTTTGAATTTCTGTGTTTATATAGCATCATTGAGGCTGCACTAAGGGTTTTAAGCACTAGTTGCTCAATATCTTTGACAAAATGGTTTACGTGCAAGGAGGAATGAGTGTAATCTGAAACATAGGAGGTTCCACATCAAGAGGAGAAGAAACGTCCTGGTGAGGCTGACAGAGCCCTGGAAGGGGGTTGTGGAGTCTCCTTCTCTGGAGACATTTAAAACCCACCTGGACTGATCCTGTGTGACTGGATCTAGGGAATTTTGCTCTGGCAGGGAGATAGGACTGGATGATCTTTTGAGGTCCCTTCCAGTCCCTGACAGTCTGTGACTCTGTGGTCTCTCCCAGAAGAATTACTGATGTTCAATGAAAGAAGATCTTGTTTTGCAATGGTATCTTTTAGGAACACTTTCATACTTGCTCTTAGGTTTCTGTTTGGGGAAGCTTTTTGATCTTTTTATTGCTTTCTGTACTGAAGATTTTGGGCTGTGAGAGCATCCCAGTCAAAAATGATGGATTTTCAGTTTAAGAAAGAGCAATGATTAGAAAATTACCCTTATCTATAGTACACGTTCAGCACTACTGTGCTCCTTCCCTTTGCTTTCTTCATCTGAGCTGGAACTGGCACTATCCTTCCATCACTTTAGTATTCAGACACTTCAACATCTGTTTCTATTAATGATATAAAAGATGGGAAAAATGTATTCATGGTAAAGAAGGTGGAACAAATCCATCTCTTGTTAATAGCTATGCAGTTAGTCTCAACATGAGGAAGTATGTGACAAAAGCAGGCGTGTGGAATTGGCTTTTCAATCCCCTTATTTTCATTATGCATATTTCTCCTATAGTTGCATATGGAAGTAGATTTGACTCCTGCTTTAAATCAAACCTTTTAAATGAAAGATGAAAGCTGCACGTCTCATCAAATAAGTGCTAAGTCTAGCTTTTAACTGTATAGCTTGGCTCAAATACTCTGTGCAGTACTAGAAAAGAACTTTGTGAAGAATACATTTGAGGTGTAAAAATAATCCATCAGGGTTCATAGTCTGGGAGAAAGTTATTTCTCCATACTGCTCATGGTGTTTTCCTTGAAGAATAAAGTTGAGGTCTAGCCCCACCTACTTGGGTGGCTACTTGAGAGTTCATAAACCTCACGGTGACTGTCTTCAGTGGCATGTTAACTTGTTTGGAGATGTGATTAATTAACATTTTCTTTAGGGAAAACTAAAAGGTTGATGTTTTGGGAAAGAATTCGGAGGTTACAGATTGCTCTTACAGGGACAGACTACAGAATTTGTGAAACTTTCCTCCTTTGTAGGTGTACTTTGTGTATTTTATTTAATGTTAGCTAATCCTTTGCAGAAGGGACTAATCCAAAACCCAGAGCATTTGAAGAGATGCTTTCCAGCTACCTCAGTGGCTTTAGGAAATACCCAGTGTGATCAAGTACCCATAACTCGAGTCATTTAGCATTATGCTTTAGCTGCTGCTTTAAACGGGTTTTTTTCTATTCCCTAAAGGACTTTGGTGTGATGATAAAGGCGTTTAGTGCAGCCCTGTAACAGGCAAGAACTGCTTACGGATGCTGGGGCTTGTGAATTCTGTGCTGAGTGAGGGGATCTATGTAAAAAGAGGTGCTGGGGAGGGCGGGTTTGGAGCTGTGTTTAAGGATGTAAATCTTCCCCTGTACTGGGTGCTACTGTGGCCTCACCTCGAGTACTGGGAACAGTTCTGTGCCCCTTGCTTCAAGAAACAGATTGAGGTGCTGGAGCGGGTCCACAGGAAAGCAATGAGGCTGGGAAATAGACTGGAGGGAATGTCTTATGACAGTCTTATTAAGAGAGGCTGAGGGACCTGGGGTTGTGTAGCCTGGATAATAGGAGACTCAGAGGGGATGCTATCATGCTCTTTAACTCCCTGAAGAGAAGGTTGTAGTCAGGTGAGGTCGGGCTTTTGTCCAAGGCAACTAGTGACAGGGCAAGAGGGTAGGGCCTGGAGCTGCACCAGGGAATCATAGAATCATTAGGGATGAGAAGGGGCCTCGAATGATCATCCAGTCCAATCCCCCTGCTACAGCAGGATCACCCAGACCAAGTCGCACAGGAACACAGCCAGGCGGGGCTGGAACGTCTGGACAGACTGACTGTGGCACTTAGTGCCCTGGTCTGTCTGATTATGGTGATGTTAGGTCCTGGGCTGGATGATCTTAGAGGTCTTTTCCATCCTCAATGATTCTGTGATTTACTAAGAGAGTCATGCTCCTAGATGTGCAGCACAGTGTGCTACCCACAGAGGAGCTCGCTTGCTTTGGCATTGTCTTTAGGATTCCTTGTGTGATGTGTCCTCACCTCAATGTTGAGCAGTACACAAAGAATCCCAGTAACTAGTAGCTTAGGAACCGTTTCATTCTAACTCTTCACATATTGAGCATCTTCTGCAGGTAAATCCCAAATAATCTAGCTCTGGGTAGGATTTGCGTAGTGAAACCGAAGAGTTTGGGCAGAGTCTTGTGTTTATGAATTTAAATTTGCATTTTGCTGAAGCTCTTGGAAGGGTGCAGCACATAAGGACAGGTCAAAACAGCCTATAGACTGCTGAATGTGTGACAAAGAGCCCGTAAAGAATCTGGTCAGATGTAGCTAATTAAAGGAAAATGAAGGGCAGCTGCTTTTTATGCTTCCAGCACATCTTTGATCTGCTCTACCTCTGCGGACAAGGTAGTTAAATACAAACTAGGAGGCCTATTTTAAAGACATTAAAGCCCTCCGGGGCAATCGAGTGACAGTCCAAGCAGCCATAAGCTGTTTGCTTTATTCATTAGAGAACTTTAAACGTGTCAAGAACTAGAATAATGTCCGTGCTCTTAGATCAGCATTAGCAATGAAGATTACAACAGCTCTGGGACGTATGAATGGGCAAGCTTCTTATGAAAACAAGTTTATTGGGAAGCATTTTACTATGATGGCAAAGAAAATACAGGGTACGCCTTTTCACTAGGGGAATATGGATTCAATATGCGTTGAACTATCTAGAGCTAGAGTGCCACAAGCACTGGGTAACCCAGAGCTGACCTCAGTGGTCCCTTCAGTCATGTTCTAAAAAGCTTCCTTTTCAGACACGTGATGCATGGAACGTGTCCTGTGCGAGTGACATAATAACATGCAACGCTTGCTGAAAAATTTATGGAGAATTTACACAATATATGGCCTTTCACTTGTGTCTGGAGACTCAGATACTGGAGTTTGTAAATGGCAAGTGTTTATTTTATAAGTCAAAGCTTTAATGTCAATACGACATCAATAAAGGATAGAAAAAGACTAAATAAAGGGGGGGGAAGCCCCAGTTAGCTATATAAACAACTCGTTATTGCTAGTCATTTTGGAAAATTACTTTGCCCAGAAATATTTGTGAGTTTGACTCAGTATATTTTTCTATAATTGCTTGATATCTTGATTTTTTTTTTCTTGTTTATAGTTTTTATATCTTTATTGTTGTTTTTATAGATGGAGATTGACATGGATATAAAGGGGAAGTAAATTCCTGTTGATATCTTGATTATGTAGTAGACTGTGTTGTAGTAGAACTACTGCAATAGCTTGATAGGACTATGTATATTCAATTTCAAGATCCAAAATAAATAAGCACAGAGGGAACTAAAATGTAAGAATAATCTTAGGGGCTTTAAACCTTTATTTTTTTTAACAAAGTACTCGAGACAGCAAGAGAAACATTAAAACCTTCACAATACCTTCTTTACTGACAGATGCTGCGCTGCAAGCCTTGGTTTATTACTACAGTAACCTCTCAGTACTTGTCTGCCTGTGCATCACCACAGGGTTTGCTTCCCAAACTGTAAACGTTTATGTATGTGTGGCCAGGGATCATCAGCACTTAACTTGGAGTATCTTGTGCTCGTGGCCTAGCTATATAAGAAGATTCATAGCGTTTCTCTCTTTTACTTGACTGCTGTAACCCAGTTTGTATACTCAGCAAAAGTACTACAGTTTAATTACTTGTCTCTTATATTTGCAATGGAAGTGAGCAGTTTACCATCTGGCAGTAATAATGCCAGGCAGGGAGCAGTGGAATCATGCAGATATTAGGTAAGCATCGTCAGCGCTGATGATGAGCACTTTGAGCTGTCTGATGTGAGTGGTGAGCCTGAGCACATTGCTAGTCAGGTCTGTGCGCTGCGACTTGGGATGCTGCACTGGGTTTACAGCTGAGCAGCAGCCAGTCCAGATCGTCTGCTGCCTGAAATCACTCGTGTCCAGCTCCTGTCTTCCGCATATCCAGGATGAGATTCTCCAGCATTGTGCAACTTTCACTTGAAACCTTGAAGATTGAAACTCTAACTTGCTCTACGGACTAGGAGCCATTAGGATTTCAACACAGTCTGAGTTCCTTCTACAGAGAGAACTCCAAGAGCACCAAGCCCTTTCAGCACAAATTTCCATCTGCTGCTCAAGTCCTGGAGGTTTTTGAAAGCCAGCTTTTCCCTGTTATCCCTGCTATTCCTCACTTTGCAGATAGCAATGCTCCGCTGACAGGTTACACCACTAAGGAACAATGTGACCTAACAAGATGCCGAGCGTGACCCAACTTCTCTCCTGTAAGGCATGCAAAAGCTGCCTTCTCATGTGCATTCAGTAAACCAAGAACTCCTCCCGGGATTAATTGTGATCAGCTAACACGTTTTTAAACACAGGCATCCTTGTCCACGCCGAGGGAAAAATCATGTTCAACATCTTGTTTAATTAACATGTTTTCTAGTGTGTTTTCTCCATGTAGACAAGGTCTCCAAGGAAGAATGATTCACGAATGCTGCACTGGAGTACTTCTTGGAGTAACTTTCCATTTTTGCCGCATTTTCTAAGGGAAGCATTGATTTGGCTCATTACCTAAGAGGTTAATTACTGTTTGTGAAGAGCTCCAGGGTACCGTTAGTTAATCCCATACTGCATCACTAAATAGAATCCTGGGCAAGAGCTAAAATAAGTGTGACTTAAGTGAAGCCTAATAGGTAGATCCTTCCCAGGATCCATGCAGGCTGCTGTAGAGTTTTTCTTGGAGCCTGCCTGTCACATACTACCATTGAGGTGGGCATGATACATTCCTGCCTCCCTAGGAAAGGGGTGAGCATCGCCTGCCTCATGTATCTCAGCGCATTATGTGGCCTTTTCTAAGGGAGATGAGTCTTTACGGAGCAGGTAAAAGCTAACAGTAATTAGCTAATAGAAATTATAAACTGACTGCAGGGATAACTCTTCCCCAGGCATTGATTACTCTTCAAACAATACTATTCCAATCAGACTAATGGCCCATGCTTCCTCTTTTCAAATCAAGAGCTTGAGCCAACGGACGAGCAGATTTGAGAGGAATTTGTCATTGTTTTCGTTAGGACACAAAGATCAACACGAGATTCTTTCTGTCAGACATTTATTCTCAGAAGGAAATGCAGAGTACGCATAAAATATTTATGATCATTTCTTGCATTGCAGCTATATCTACGCGAAAGCCAAGACAAATAGCAACTGTTCCAGCTATACAATGCGCAGTGCCTGATGTGTTTATTGCCCCATTTTCTCTGACCAGTCTCCTTTCTGTTGTGTTTCTCCAGTGACTGTGTTATTCCAGGGAAATGAGTAACACAAGGGGAGGAGGGTGCATAATGACTTCTACGCTGCAGGGGGTTGTCTGAACTAACACATGGATCATACTCTACAGCGCTCGAATCTGGGCTGGAATCTGTGTGCAGGGTGTATTATGCAGAAAGCATGTAGAGGGTGAACTGCTCAGGTTTCTTGGAAAGACAAAGCTGTACCACAGGCATCGCACACTTTTCATTTCATGACTTTGAGAGGCAAAGAAGAGCTGAAGACAGGAATTTGTCTCCTAAGGAGGACCAAAGCCATACTGACTCTATTTTTATCTGTGCTGTTCAGTAATTACCACTAGCTGGCTTTCATTCTTTTTCTCCCTGTTGAGTCAATAGACAAAGTATGGAAACGCTTGGGGAGAGTAGGACAACTATAACCCCGCGCTGCTGAAATCCCAAACTTGTGCTTTTGCCAGATGGCTAATTAGAGCTCATTTTAAACGGAGTCAGAGTATTCTCAGGCCACGTCGTATGACTGCGGATACAGGATTTGTGTGTTTGAAATGGAATAGAGGAGTAAAGAGCAAAAGAACTCAAAACACCCACCGGCCACCAAAATGCTTGCGTTGCCCGGATGTACGTGGAAATTGCCAGTTGGCAATTTTAAGTGTGAATCTTCTGGAGGGAGATGTAATCCATAGTGGGAAACAACTGCAAACAAAAAGAGATTAGTTGGAAAAGAAAAAAGGCTCTACTGGGGGGGTTCGGTTTGGAGGTCAGTATTTTATGTGATTTTATTACTGACTTGGACTCGGTTAGTGAATAGAGTGTTTTACATAACACAGTTCTGGCCTCCCTTCTCGGTTGTTGCTGTTCCGCTTGTGTACACTCAGCGGATGTCAATGATGACAGCTGGTTATTTCTCCAGCACGCAGATTCTGATTACCCCTTGGTTTATGGTTAGGATCCAGTTTTCACAAGGAATGTTTTCCCACCCAGAAGACAACAAACATTGGACTGACCTAGCAATTGTTCTTTCCTATATTTCCTTTGGGCTCGCGTTCAGCTCGTTGGATCTGAGTTGTTTTAAACATAATTAGGCCGCCATAAATCACTGGGTTAGTTCACACGTGACATCACCGAGGAGATCCAGTGAGACAACTAGAAATGGGGTTGGACAATCTATCCGTAGCCACATTAGCCATCATGACACTGAAGTTTGTAAACAGTAGTCGGTTTGGTGTGCTGAGTTACAATATATTGCACCCTGATATAGCTGTTTGGCAAATTAGATTTTCATAGTGCTAATTGAATTTGTCACAAAGCTGATGAACATTAGCTAGAGAAAGAGCAATATATTTTCTTTTATTAGGCGCATCTCGCAGCGCTTGTAATTTAGCAGGGCCACCACATGTTCTGGGCAGGCTATCAAGTAGGATGTTGTAATGATTTGCATGACTACTAGAGTAGATGGAAAAATGTAGCTTGTGTTTGTAGCTGTTCCATTAGTGTCTTGCACAGCGTGTGCTCCTCTGGTGCTCTTCAGAGAGCTCTGTCATAATCCCAGCATCTTTTGAAGAGCTCTGTCTGCTGAAATCAAGTCTCTATACATCGTTTAAAACCTAGCGCCTAATTAAACGATGAGACAAAGGAAAGACTGAGAGGCAGATAACCAATGGTATCCGTAAGTTATCAAAACAGTCCTCTTGCCAAGGACCGTGGAATTCATCTGATTCACTTGCTGGAAACATGCCTGCATTAAAAATGATCCTATGAGGACCAAGAAAATGGAGCCAAATTCTGGCACCGCACACTTTTCTCCCAAAATGGACATTAACGATGCAAAAACAGAAGAGGGTGAACAACCCCTGGCCCTAGGCTTGGCCCCCTACTGTAGGTTCTATCTGCCAAAACAAGATGAAATAGAAGATCAAAAATGAGGGGGGAGGAGAAGCTGACAGAGGAGGGTGGTTGGAAAGGGAAAAAGTCATGGTCTGTGCCCCCTGCCCGTGCTGAGAGGCTTGACTGCAGCTCCGCTTGCAAAGCACCTGTTGGCAGCTGTGGTTTATAGATTTTGGGATGAAATCAAGAGAGAAAGGGTAGAGTCTGTATTCCCTTATGCGACGTGTGATTTGGCCTTATTGTAGTGAAAGTGTAAAAGTCATTCCTGGGCAGTAATTACAGCAACAAATATATCTGATAAGAAATAACAGCAGCTTTTGCTTTCTAGAAACAACATAAGAAATAATGAATCACTTGATTTTCCATGGCTCACCTTACCACTAACATTGCTGTTTTTCAGCTGATGTCATAGCATCATTAAGCTTGGAAGAGAACTACAAGATCATCTTGTCCAACCATCAACCCAACATCACCAGGTTCACTAAATCATATCCTCCATGGCCACATCTACTTGTTTTTTGAACAGCTCCAGGGATGATGACTCCAGTCCCTCCCCGGGTAGCCTGTTCCAGTCCCTGACCACTCTTTCATTATACACATTTTCCCTAATGTCAAACCTAAATCATCCTACATATCTCAGGTCGCCCTAAGCCTACTGCTGTTCATGGCAGCCTGTGACTGGAGAGTTTCTTTGAGCTGAGAAAAGGGTTTTCACTTCATGCTGATGGCTGTAAAGTCTGTTTCTACCTCCATCAAGCATAGCCTGGAGAGTCAGCACCTGCAGCAGCCTCACTGGGCGTGCCAGTATTTTTACACAGAGGCCATAGGGCAGATGAAGTGCATGACTCTGCTTCCCCTATTCACCTGCTGGGACCTTCACCTGCTTCCCCAGATGGCGGGGACAGACGTAGAAGTTGGTTCCCAGAAAGCTCCATGGGGTCCTTCCTAGGGGCAGAAGCAGCAGCTCCTCTAAGCTGTGGCCCTCAGCCTGCTGGCACATGCTTGCCACACCATTGTCTTCCTTTTATCCAGAACTGAAAACACAAGAGCACGTTGCACGGAGCAGACTTGAGAGTGTCACTCAAACGTAGAGGCAGGAAGCCTGGTGTGAGGGGTCATCCGGCCAGTTTAATGTTTTTCAAGCTTTGTAGGTGAGAGAGAAACAACAGAGAAGTGAGACCTGGTCTAGTGGGGGGTGTCCCTGCTCATGGCAGGGGATTTTGGAACTAGATGATCTTTAAGGTCTCTTCCAACCTGAACCAGTCTATGAATCTATGAACTCTCAGCAAATATTTTATGCCAACAATCCAGCTGCACCATTTTTAAATCTTCATGTAAATTCCTGTTCCCATCTGTTTAGATAAGTGTTTTAGCACTGCAGTTGAAGTCACCCTGTTACTAAATTACCTGTGTGTAAAAACTTTCGCAGTCCTGTTTTGTTACCTAAGTAGGTTATTATTCCTGAAGAGAGATGTCTAATAATTATTAGTAATTTATGTAGCTGATATGTAAAGTTCTTAAAGAAGAGAATTGTTTTTAAAATACAATTTAATTTTAAATATGTATTTTTAATAAGGATATTTTTAATTAAGGTTATTTTCTATAGGCTGAAATAAATCACACATTCATAGTGTTAGGGATTGGAAGGGACCTCAAAAGGTCATCCAGTTGAGTCCTGCAGCCAGAGCAGGATCACCCCAGACCAAGTCGCACAAGGACAGTCCAGGTGGATTTTCAACATCTCCCTCACTGGGAAGAAGTTTCTTCTCACCTTGATGTGGAGCCTTCTCTGTTCCAGCTGACACCCGGTGCCCCTTCTCCTAGCATTGGGTGCCACTGAACAGAGCCTGGCTCCTTCTGAAACCCACCCTTACTCATGAGGTCACCCCTCCTTTTTTCCAAGATCAAGAGACCCAGCTCCCTCAACCTTTCCTCATCAGGGAGATGCTCCCGTTCATACATCATCTTTGTAGCTCTGTGTTGGTCTCCTTCCAGCAGTTCTGTGTCTTTCTGGAAATGAGCAGCCAGAAATGGACACAACCTATTGCTCTGATAGACTTTCCTTCAGCTATAATGATCATCTTCCCTCTGCTGATGCACTGGGTCCGTGTAAAGGATTACTTTGGTCAGTACCTGTCTTACTCAGAAAGTTTGGCTGAAGTTGAAACAGAAAGTAGGTAACGTTTAGGAATTTAATCCTTTCTTGTATAAACTTTAAAAAATTCCCACAGTTTTTCTGTTCTACTTGAAGCATTGAATTTACTCATTCTAAAATAATGGAAATGTGAACCTTTAAGCCTTCCTCAGGTTCGTATTCAGCAATGAGAAAAAGAATTCAAGTTTCTGACAGCCTTGGCTCCTGCGTGGAGCCCACCAAGAGTCTCTCTCCATCAAGCCTGCCAAAGAATAGGGGGAAAATGCAAATTCCATTAGTTCAGTCGTTTGCATGTGGAACATTTGAAAATGAGGTTTTCACTTTGTGTTAAAGTAATTCCTTTGCCTTGCTTGCAAATCTGTGTCTATTGAGTAGCCAAGCATGGGATAAATTGTCTTAGAGACTGTTAGCTCCAGCGACACCTGAGCACAGCCTTATTCTATTCTAAGAGGACAGGATCTGGACTTTAAGACAGTGATATCTTATCGAGGAATGCATCTACACAGATCATTAGGGGTTGGAAGAGACCTCCAGAGGTTATGAAGTCCAACTCCCCGGCTTGAGCAGCAACATAAAACCTAAGACAAGTCACATGAACTCATGCAAGGCAGGTCTCCACAACCCCCCTGGGCAGCCCCTTCCAGTGTTCTGGCACCCTCAGTGGGAAGAAGTTACTTCTCATCTTGTTCTAGCAGACACCTGGTTCCCCTTGTCCTATCATTGGACAGCACTGAGCAGAGCCTGGCTGCTTCCTCCTGACACCCACCCTTTCCGTCTTGGTCACCCCTCAGGCTCCTTTATTCCAAGCTCAAGAGACTCAGCTCCTCAGCCTTTCCTCATCAGGGAGATGCTCCCCTCCTTCCATCATCTCTGTGGCTCTGCGCTGGACTCTCTCGAGCAGCTCAGTGTCCTTCTGGAACTGTGGGGCCCAGAACTGGACACAAGATTCTAGATGTGATGTCACCAGGGCAGATGGGAATAATTATATTATAATTATAAAGCAATTTATATTGCTTTATTGATAGGATTGATGTTCTATAACATACATATGTAATATTATATCATGTAATATATGAAGTTGTAATACATGGGAGATATCCAAGTGCTGTATCACCAATAACAAGTTTAGGCTTCTACTTTTCAAGTGGCAAAAGCCACTGAAGTCGATGAACATGAAGCAACTATTTGTATTAATGTTTATTAGGTCTTTTTTTTATTGTCCTTTTACAGGTCTTGTAGAAATTTGCCTGATGCATCCCCTTGACGTAGTGAAAACAAGGTAAGATTCTGCTTCAACAGGTTTTGTTGACCCTGGAAAATATCCAAATTAGGAGCTGTCAAAAACAAGAAGACTAGAGCTTTTCCAAGTAAGATACCTTGTGCTTTTAACAGCATTTATATTTGCTTCCCTGTACCTGCAGTGTTTGACAGATGGAATTCGAATAGCTTGACACATTTCTGATAAGAGGTCATCTAAAGGTGTTAAATCCTGTAACGTGAAGAGAGCAGTTTAATTTGCTTACTGTACATAGGTACCATAATAATTCTAAACAAATATTGCCTCCCAAATAATTCTCACAGATTTTTGAGACCTAATAAAAATAATTTATATTCTCTCTGTTATCTAAGTAATTTTATGCTTTAACAAATAATCTTTTCTTAAATCTTTGTATCCTTCTTTATTTTCTTTTCTGCACATTTCTGCTTATATGGGTATGAATAATTAAGTGACTGTGAAAATCGGGTCTAATGCAGGGTTTTTAATGTTGATTATTGAGGTGGAAAGAGAGAGTTGTGTTTCTAGTCTCTTGGTTTTTTGCTTCTCTCTGCTTTTTAGTTTTCATATCAATTCATAAGTCATTGTGAAAAGCAAAGCGGAGTAACTACCATCTAGTGCTCCTGCAGCTCTCTCTAGGGCTCAGTTTAGAGATGAATCAGCCCCAAATGATGAGGACTATGTGGTCTGTGGAATTTGTTTGAAGCAGTCAGTTAAGACTGGAGAGTCTAGTTCCAGTTAGAATCACAGAATCATCATGGCTGGAAAGGACCTCCAGGATCACCAAGTCCAGCCCTCATCCCAACATCTCCCCAGCCCATGGCCTCAAGTGCTCTAGCTACTCACTTTATAAAAACTCCAGGGATAGTGACTCCATCACCTCCTTGGGCAGCCTGTTCCAGTGCCCAACCATGTGAGCTTGTGATAGAAGTAGATTTAGCTTCTGTCTAAATCATTGTCTGAGGGTTTCCTGAGACCTTGAGAAAACACTCTTCTGCAGGCTCCATCTGTGTTAAAGGCTGCTGAGGTGCCAAGTGTACCCCTCAGGCCTTGGAGTTCCTTCTGTTTGCCCTCACTGTATGGAATATGGTGCTTCATATAGACACAGTACACCTGCTAGGTTCAAGAGTACTCTCTGCCCCTCCAAGTGCCCCTGAGACCTTACTATGCAAACAAGATTTACATAAAAAACCTGAAAGTAAAGACTCAGAAACAGGAGGGTACAAGCAAAACAAATACAAATTTAAACCATAAAAAAATCAGTCTCACTCTGCTGCTGTGTGGTCCTCATGGGATGTCCTCAGTGACTTCGTTTTGACAGATTGTGCTATAACTCATCACAAGCTTTTGGGTTTATCTCTTCCTGTTTTCCTGTACTCAAGCAGGATTCGTGTTCTTCTGCACTATAAATACAGCATCAGTGATTTACTTCTCATGTCTTTGGGGCCTTTGAGGTTGTCATCCTACACATCCTTATGCCTCCAGGCTTGGTTGAAAGAACTTAATACACACCCTTGGAATCATTCCTGATTTAGGACATGCCACATATAACATGAAAAGCATTAATTGCACATCTGTTCTGATAAACTGGCAGCCAACAGATGTACTTGCAGCTTCCTATTGAAACCACACAATGCAAGGACCCATTTCCCCATTGCTAGTCCAGCAGTTCTGTCCTAATTTTAGTAGGGAAAGTGCTAATCGGATCTGACATCCAGAAATGGGAGGTGTTAAAGAGCGTACAGGGATGTTTGTGAAGAAAAAAGAGTCATAATAAAATGAGGAACCCTTGAAATGTGAAATCTGAGTCCATAATGAGTGGAATTGAAGCAGCAGGTTAAAAAAGTGAATGGACAGGGGGTGTGTAAGATAAATCAGAGTATGGATCATAGTCAAGCCAGAGGGCTGAGCGAAGTAAAACACCTACTGAGCACAGTTCTTCATTTGAAGAAACTTCTGGTGAAGTTAACTCTTCCACTGAGTTGGCTGCAACTCTTTGGGGGAGTGGGCAGCAACCGAGTGTTTCTCTGTTGAGTCGATGCAGCTGTATCCAGAGATATTTCACAGATTTTGCAGTGACTTTTCTGCTGATCTCAGCAGATGTTAGTACTTGAAAATACTGACGTTTTTCAAAGCCAGTGACAAAACCAAGAATAGAAGACCCTTTGATCTCATCCATCGTTCTGTTCCGTGTTCCTCACATCATGCCACTTCCTTTCACTTTGTAACGGCCCAAATTTACTGTAGCGGATTAATTCTTTGATGGCCATGGAGAAGTTCAAATGAAGTGTTGGGTTTATTTCCAAACTTCTCATTTATAAAGTTTTCTAATGCATTTTCCTTGTTGCTGCATCTCTAAGTACTGCAGTGCCCTTACTCTTCTCCAAGAGAGTCTTGGTAATGTCATATCCTTACGACTAATGGGAGTTTGGGGGTGTTTTTTCCTCTCTGCTTAGGTTAAAAGATGTAGAAAAGTACCATTTATTGCTTAATTTTTATGGTGTTTTGATTTTCCTGCTTTTTTCTGTAAGGTAATTGTTTGGTGGAAAGAGTCCTGTGGACTTTTCAAATTATTGGATTCTTATTGACTGGTGTTAGCACCCTGAAGGAGTTTGGGGAAGATGCCAAAGGCTCACATCTAGTGCTCTAGTGACTTAGCATCTTTTCTCCATTGATTTGGGGGTTTTTTTTTTGAGCATCTGCTATGTTTTTAATAAAAGAATTGGAGAAAAGTTCCTGTCAGAGATTATTTTGAAAGCCTGGAAAATGGTTTGGCTCTTTTATGACAACGTTTTGCAATATCGTTTCTGTGTTTAGTCATTTTCTATTATTCTACGTTAACAATGCTAGACTTGTTTATCTGTTCACATTGAGGGAGGAACAATATATATACGAATACATGTTTATAGACTCTAGACAAGCCAAATGCCTAATAGAGAGTCTCTTGCTAAAAGTGCTTTTGAAAATAATTGTCTTATTATCTGTCAGAACACCATTACTTTAAGAAAGACGGATGGAGATAACTGTGAGCTATTTTCTTAGCTCTGTGAATCACCCTTGCTCTTTGAAATAGAGCTCTTTTCTTGATTACTAAATATATTGGTATCGTTTCTGGTGAGAGACTATAAAAATGGTATAAGACATTTAATCACACAGCATCAGAATCACTCAGATTGGAAAAGACCTTTAGGATCAAGTCCAACCATCACTCTACGCTACTCTTAAACCTGATCCCTCAACACCACACCTAAATAATCTTTAAAATCATCCAGGAATGGGGACTCAACCCCCTCCTGTTCCAGTGCCTGACCACTCTTTCTGTGAAAGAAGTTTTCCTCATGTCCAGTCTAACCCTCCCCCTGTTGTAGTGTGAACCCACTCCCTCTTGTTCTGTCACTAACTGCTTGTGAGAAGAGACCAGCACCAACTTCTCTGCAACATCCTTTCAGATAGTTGTAGAGATGAAGTCTCCTCTAAGCCTCTTCTTCTAACTGAAGAGCTCCAGCTCTGTGTCTCAATAGAGCAGACACTCTGTTAGCTGTTTTATTTATTGCCCTTATAATGAATTCAGTTATCTGCAGGTGAAATGAAGTGCTGAATCTCTGTCCTTGTCCTCCTAAATACAGCTGCTAGAGAATTCAGTAAAGGTTTAGGTGTTTGCATGAGCAAATACCTATGTACAGGTCAGAAAAGACATAGAAAATCTACATTTTAAGTAAGAAATCTAGATAATCTTAGCTGGAAAGTGAGGAGAAAAGTGTCTTAAGAATTGGGTTTGTTTATTTTGGATCCTTTTTTGGGTCTGAAGTTTAATGCAGGCTGTAACGTCGTTTTCATCCTTCAGACTTACTAAAGGATGACAAAAGGCTGTGCTAGATCACGATACGGAGGATAAAGCGTTGTCATATGTATTACTTGAAACTTAAAAATAGTAAAGTGCTTTTCCAGCCTGAGCTGATCCTTTGTGACCCACTGGTATATGTTTTGGCTTCAGCAAACGGGCGAAATTCAGAACGTAATAACATTTTATTGTTGGAAAATTACTACTTGTGCACCAGCTCACAGATGTGGTTGGTGAGTGAAAGTGAGAGGATTACAGTCTGAAGTCAAAAGAAAGCTCATGCTGCTTGAGGGATCAGTCAACTCACTGATAACTGGAAGATGTTGCCGTGGTCTCTGATGACTCCAGGTTGTGATGGAGTTCTGTAGTCTGGAACAGCTTGAATTTTCACCAAAAAAAAGTCCTTTTTTTTCTTTAATTTCCTTACTACTGGGTTGCTGGCATAAAATCGACATTCTCGGGGGCTTGATGCCTTCCAAACTACATGCAATAACATATGATTTTCATTGCTATTACATTTTAACACTTCAGAAAATGTGTGTGATATTGCAAAAGTAGAGCTAGGACTAAAAATAAAAATATTGCCAATATTTCACAGAATCATTGAGGCTGGAAAAAACCTCTAAGATCATCAAGTCCCTCCAGTTTTGAAATTGATCACCTATAAATGTGCTTTCTGATTTTCAGTGGTTAACACCGGTGTTCATACAGCTGAATATTAGCGACTCTGCTGTTCTTGAACCAACTTTGGGAGTTGTCTTTGCAAGTCTTCATGCAAATGGTGAGACATTAGAGATAGGCATTTTGGATGTGACCTGTTGGAGAGCAGTGGAGGAGAAAGGGACCTGGGGGTCCTAGGGGACAGCAGGATGACTCTGAGCCAACAATGTGCTCTGGTGGCCAAGAGGGCCAACAGCATCCTAGGGGGATCAGAAAAGGGGGTGGTTAGCAGATCAAGGAAGGTTCTTCTCTCCCTCTACTCTGCACTGGTGAGACTGCATCTGGAGTACTGTGTCCAGTTCTGGGCCCTTCAGTTCCAGAAGGACACAGCTGCTGGAGGAACTTCTTGCCAGGGAGAGTATCGGAGCATTGGAACAGGCTGCCCAGAGGGCCTGTGGAGTTTCCTTCTCTGGAGACATTCCAGACCCGCCTGGCTGTGTTCCTGTGCGACTTGGTCTGGGTGATCCTGCTGTGGCAGGGAGATTGGACTGGATGATCTTTCAAGTCCCTTCCAATCCCTACTGATTCTATGATTTGATGTTGTCTAGGTAGGGAATGGAAGTGAAGGAATGTACGGTTTGGTGCTTTAAATGAAACATGTTCAACAGGCAGTGTTTCACTACTTCTCTGATCAATTCATATGGTTTTAAATGATTTTGGTCTTCATTTGAATGATGTCTTCTATTTTCTGATGCAATTATGTCTTTGTAACACAGCCTCAGGTGGGGATTATACGGTCACTGAAAGGT
This sequence comes from Upupa epops, assembly GCA_013397515.1. Lineage (NCBI taxonomy): Eukaryota > Metazoa > Chordata > Aves > Bucerotiformes > Upupidae > Upupa > Upupa epops. The sequence continues at coordinate 124,747 of VZRI01008403.1, read as the reverse complement.
TTATGTGGGAAAGGACCTTAAAGAACATCTACTTCCAATGTCTTTGCAGGGACATCTCCTACTAGATCAGGTTGCTCAGCCATGAGTGTGCAGTTGTGAAAGCAATGCCTGAGAGAGACCCAAGGGGCACTAGTTCAAAAGCATTTCCTTTAATTATCAGGAGAACAAGTGAAAAAGTACAGCTTGTTTTCCTGATCAACCTATTTGACCTCTCTGGTTTTTTGTTTAAAGCTGTTTCTCACCCTTGGCAGAATCTGGGGATGATGCAGTCCGTGTTGCTCCTACGTTAAGCCCTTTTTACATGGTTCAGTGTTAGATCAGAATCTTCATGTGACTCCCATCTTACGTGTGATCCAGAATATCAAAATCTTTGAACTGAACCCAGTAATTTGCCAGCAAAACCTTGGAGTCAGTTTTCATTTAGTCACGACAGAGCTTTGCCCAGTTATCCTCTTTCTGCAAAAATCTAGACCCGTATTGCAGATCTAAACCCCCAAATTTAGAAGATAATTTGGGATCTAGGTTCAGATTTGGTCTCTGCATTACAGACCCATTTCTAGTCAGCAACTGCTCTGCTGATTTGTGAGTGTTTATCCATTTTGTTCCTTTGTTCCAATTCTGTCATTTTGGTCTTATTAAAAAAGTTCAGCTTACTCCATGTGTTTCCGATCTCATTCCATCTGTTGTTTTGCAAGAGCTACTTCCTTTATATCGTTAATTCCTCTTTGATTTCTAGTCTTTTGTGTTTGAGTGAGCAGTAGTGGAGCCTGTGTCTGAAAAACATTGGTTTAAGGAAGAGTTCATTGTCCTTATACAACGTTACTGCTTCCAAAGGACCACAGCTCGCTTGGTTCGCATCAGGCCACACCAAGTGGATGCAAACTGCTCCAGTTAGAGTTGTACAGTTTCAAGCAGAAGATAGTCTTCCCAGCCTGGGAAAATTATCAGGCTACCAAACAATTCTCTATTGGAATGAACAGTTGAACTCTCAAAAGACTGTTAGAAAAACAATGAGGTTTGGCCAATAAAACTCTTTATTTCATTAGTTTTGAATTGTGAAAGCTTTCACTTCTATTTTTTTCTTCATTTCAACTACTTCTAAATAATTTTGAACTAGGTAGCAAAGAAGTTTTGGGTTGAAAATGGAGGAAACAAGGTCTTCTGTCATCTAAAAGAGGTATAGAAAAATGGAGTGAAAGTGAGTGTTCAACCTGAGAAATGGATGGGTTTTGTCATTTTGAGGGGAAAAGAAATAAAAACAGAGAACTAATCCCTGACCAACCCAACTTAATGTCCTTATTTCAACCAAACATCCAGGCTGTTCCGTGGGATTAGTTTTACTTGATTTATCAGTGGCCTTTGGCACAAGTTTTGTACATGTTGAGGCTTAATGCTCTGCTTTTGGCATCCAAATTTTAGCATTGAAATACTTTGAATATTTCCTTACAGATCCAAGTTTTGTAGAGTAAGAACTTAGCACAAGTTTACAGTAATTTGGATGTGGGTGTGATCCAGGGCTCTGTAATTTGCCCTTTGTTTTCCTTCCATGTACAGTCTGTTAGGAATTAATAAGGGCGCATGGACAAATAATTGCTGCTAGATATATTATTCCAATTTAAATCCTTCCCCGAATTAAAGAACAATATCGACGTGCACTGTTAAACAGATGCTCTGATTTGCAGCGCTGGTCAAAGTGATTCCTGTTCCTGTGTGCTTTTTTGTGTGCTCACAGGCATGCCATATGTATATTTCATAAAGAGCATCAGGATCCTTTGGGATAAAAGGAACTGTATAAATGCAGCTCCATCATCTCCCCATGTGATGCTGTTGTATTTGTTGCTAAAGAACAGAGTTGCTTAATAATATCCCCGTTTCAAATCGGTGTAGGATTTTGTGAACTCTATAATATACACTGTTCCTTGGTGTCAGAATAATCCTACCTCCTCTTTGATTGAAACTGAATTTGTGTGTCAGCACATGAGATCTCTATTCTCAGCCCTGGTCTGGATGATTGTGATGTTAAGTCATGGGCTGGACTGGATGATCTTAGAGGACTTTTCCAGCTTAAATAATTCTGTGGTTCTGTGATCTTGTGCTTCTTATTTTGCATTCCCTTAAACTTGGAGAAGGAGCTAAAAGAGTTAATTTCCTCAGTTCTAGTTAATTTCCATTTTGCTTTCCTTCTAGTGCCATCGCACTATATCCTTTCTGTGTTTGGATTCCTACTCTTTATGGAGTTCATGTAAACATTTCCTGGCAACTATATGGTCAGAACTCATAATATGACAAGAGCCTGAGGCTTTCCCTTCTCTCTACTTATTTACTTACATAGATGATATCTATTCTCTATCTATATAATTACTATTTATATAAGTTAAAGATATATTTTTACATCCTTTAAAAATAAATGTACATGGGCATATTTGCCTGTACTGGTACCACATCTTTCTTGGTAGAGAAAGTGAAATGTATTTCTTTTTAAGTTCTCTAAGACTCTAAAAACCAGCAGTTGATGAGCTGTGTCCTCATGATGCAGTTGCAAGATGGTGGTGTGGACTGTGTTTTGTGATTTCCTAGGCTATGCATTATGCACTTGCAGTTTAAGTCCAAGAAAGCTCTGATTTTTTTTCCCCTTCTTTTTGTTTTTATCTTAATTTCACATATGAGCCTACAAATACCCCTCTTGTAGACAGAATAGGCAGATGTGACAAAAGTGCTCCAAAACTGTAATTTTGAGGAAGAACCACGCTGTGGGTTACAGGTTTGACAGAGGAATTCCACTGTTCTGTAATGTCTCACAGAATAATCCTGGTTGGAGAGGACCTCCTAGATCCTTGAGTTCAACCATTCCCACAGCAACAGAAAACCTCAATCCCTGAGAGACTGACAAACACAACCTGACCCCTCCCTGCTGCCACTTGAGCAGGGTGGGAAGCACCATGGCTACAGGGTTCTTCAACACCTCCAGGCAGGGGGACTCCCACTCCCTGGGAAGGCTCTACCAGTGCCCAACCACTCTGGCTGCAAAGAGTCTCTGCCTAAGACCCAATCTAACCCTCCCCTGCCTCTACTTCAGACCAATGCCCCTGCTTCTGTCAGCAGGCACCAAGGAGGAGAGGCCAATAGCCACCTACACAATCCCTCTTCAGGGCATTGTAGAGGGCACTGAGGTTCCTCCTCAGCCTCTTCTTATCCAAACTAACCCTGCCCAGCTCCCTCAGCCTCTCCTCACACAACTGGTTCTCTAAAACTCTCACAAGCTTGATAGCTCTGCTCTGGACTCGTTCCAGCATCTCTATGTCTTTTCTGTAATAAGAGAGCCCAGGACTGAAACAGTTCTCAACATGAGGCCTCACAAGGGCCAAGTAAAGGGACACGAGAACTCCCCTTCTCCTGCTGACCACACTATTCCTGATCCAGGCAGGATCCTGTTGGCCTTCTTGGAAAGGAAAACAGAGAACTGTGGACTCAATGCCCTCTGAAATACTCTCCTTGTACTAGTTAGATTCTATCAAAGAAGTGAGACAGTATAGGAACACTTGGATCTTCTTTGCAGCATCTCAGGATTTCCATGGTTGATCGATTTCATGAGTAATAATCCTGGGCCCAATCTTCACGACAAAACTGAAATCATAGAATCACGGACTGTTAGGGATTGGAAGAGACCTCGAAAGATCATCCAGTCCAATCCCCCTGCCAGAGCAATTCAGTTTGAAACGGTTTGGATATGTGGGTCAGCCAACAGATGTGGACAAGTATTGCCGTGTTTGTACAGAAACCGCCCTGCGGTGTGACGGAGTGTCTTATGGTTTGTATTAAACACAATAGAAGTGTTTATTTTATTTGTTTAGATTGCCACGGCCTGGGGATGTGCCATTGTATTGCTGTCAAAAAAGAGAAGGGCTTGGTATAACTTACGGTCATGTACCTTGTTTGAGTTCTGTAAAGTACCCCAGTCCCCATCAGGCTCTTAGAAGGAAATGCTAAGAGTCTCAGTGCTCGCTGTAATGAGGATTCTCCTGTGCGTCAGCTATGCATCTGATTTATTTCTTTTCAACATGAGGCATCTGTTTGTCCATTCATCTGCTAGTTCATGGCAGTGAAGAGTGGTACCAGCACTACTAGGACTTTATTATTATTACTTATTATTTCTAGTACAGGGCTGTGCAGGAGGCAGTTTAGGCTACTTCAGTAGAACCAGCAATTAAAACATCCATCGTGTCCTGCTGTTGCTGTATCAGCTCTTGGGAATCCTCATTCTGGTGCTGAGTCCAACCTCTGTTGGCTGCTCGAACCAAACCACAGCTCTTGTCACAGAATCACAGAATTACTGAGGCTGGAAAAGATCTCTGAGATCACCAAGTCCAGCCTGTGACCTGGCATCACCAACAGCCTAGACCAGGGCACTAAGGGCTGCATCTGATCTGTTCTTCAACACCTCCAGACGTGGGGACTTCCCCACTGCCCTGGGCAGTCCAGTCCAGGCTCTGAGCACCCTTTCTCCGAGGAAGGGCTTTCTAACATCTAATGCTCCCCTGGCAGCTTCAGGCTCTGCCTTCTTGTCCTGGCACTAATAGTCTCAGAGAGCCTGATCCCCACCTGTCTGCAACCTCCCTTCAGGTAGATGTAGAGAGGGAAAAGGTCTCCCCTGAGTCTCATCTTCTCCAGACTAAACACCCCCAGCTCCCTCAGCCTCTCTATCAGCCTTTCCCTCCAGTCTCTTCCCCAGCCTTGTTGCTACTCTGGACCCACTCCAGCCCCTCAATCTCTTTCTTGAAGTAAGGGGCCCAGAACTGCCCCCAGTAGTTGAGGTGAGGCTTCCCCAGTGCCCAGGACAGGAGGAGAATTACACCCCTAGTCCAGCAAGGTAGGAGTAGATGATCTGTAAGGTCCCTTCTAACCTAAGCCATTCGATGATTTTATGGTGTGCCAGGTGACAAACTCCCTCCGAGCCCCTTGGATGTCCCTTGCATAGCCCACTGCTTCTCGCAGCCAGAAGTACTGTCTAGTTTTCCAGTATTTCTGTGATGTAGTTTCATCCATAAGAGCCACCTACAGCCCCTTGACTGAACATTGTTCCCCTTTCCCTCTGTTTATTCCCTTTAGACACGGCAGACCCATGGCATGCCCCCATTTTCTTTTTCCCAAGCCTAAATTAGTATGAGATCATCAAGGAAAGCTCTTTAAATAATCTTTTCTCCCTATCAGCCCTGTATTTCAAATATATAATGAGTCAAGTGAAACCATGAGGGATAGAGTGGAATGGCAGCAAGAATGGGATGGAGAAAGTGGAGGGCTGGGAGGTGAGAAAGTACGTGGGATTCTATTTACAAGAAAAATATGCCCTGAAAATAAGTATTTAAGATGGGAATTGGGGAGTGGGAATGAACAGATGTTAGCACAGTTACACAAGTAGTCTGGAGACAAAAGAAATGGGATCGTTTTTAAAATGTCTGCATTTTCAAGTAATATTTTCAATAAGGCTGAAGCAGCTGGGAAAGGTTACATAGGCTACGAGCTGGAGACATCCGTGGTGTACATAAGATTTTTTAAAAACACTCTGACAAAGCAGCTGGGTGAGTTATTAACAGATGTTAATGATTTGTCAGTGGTATAAACCATTAAGATCACATTCAGGGGGTAGAGCATGGTCATGCCTGATTTCTCCATGGACCAAGCTTTTGCATTAGACCGCTGTCATGCCTGATTTCGAACCAGGGATGGAACAAGCCTGGAATCAAACGAGCAAGGAACCACTTTGTTGGGTTCTCTTTTTTTAAAGAAAAAAGACTCTTTATGGTTTTGAGTATTTGCTCGTGTAGTGAGAAGAGGGAGAGGTGGTTTAGCTATGGAAAACCAGTATTTCACACGTCATTTATAGTAAATGGGGTGAGTTTTCTATCTCTATTTCGCTTACCTGTGTTTTGAAGTAGCTTTAAGCAGCTATAGATGCAAGAGAATGAAGCTGTGTATGTTGGAAGCACAAAGTAGCTGTAGCAATGCCAACAGTTTGCTTGGAGGAGTTGGCCATTAATACCGTGTGCAAGTATGTCCCTAAAATAACTGCATTAGGCCAGTAAGTGCCAAGGAAATCTATAAATAAATAAAAAGAGAGATAATATCTTCATGAACCGTGCTTTGTGTATGTTTTCACGAGCAGATGCATCAGTGTGTATTCTAGGTCTAGAGGGGGTTTTGAGAAACAAGAGTCTTCATGCTGAGTAGGATGCAAGTAAAATACCATCTCCAAAATAATCTTGGCACAATGGGGCTGCCTTGTGAATGTTTCTCAAGAGAGTCACACGAAATACAAAAACCTTAAGGAAATATTTGCAAGTTTTTAGCTGCTGCAGAGTTGTAGTAAGCTGATGACTCCCTGGTGAGAAGGCAGCGGGTTAGATTGTGCTTTTACAACCCGAGCTGAGCCAGGGCAGAGCGCAGCGGCACTGGCTGAAGAGCAGCTCACGGAAGGGATTGTGCCTCAAAGGTGCTGTGGTCTTTCTGACTTTTCTTTATCCCAGTAATGGATTGTTGATCCTTTGCAGTACTAACATCTCATAACTACAAAAGTACTGCTGTTCCTTGTGCTTTTTTCTCCATTTCCCTAAATCTGGACTGGGGACCAAGTGGTACCTGTGTGTACTGGCTGCCACATTGAAGTCTGCAGTGGAGTGGACCAGATGTGCATGATGTAGCTCAAGGATACACCTCCAAGTGCATCTGCCCAGATGTGACCTGTTGAATAGAGATGGTTTCTCCCAGGAGGTACATTAGAAGCTTCTTTCTCTAAGACATTAGTGAGATCAGTCACAGAATCATAGAATCATCAAGTCCAACCACCCGCCCTACAACCCCAAACCACTAAACCATCTCCTGAAACACCCTGTCTGCCCCTCCAGGGATGGTGCCTCCACCCCTCCCTGCTCTTTCTGGAAAGACTTTTTTCTTAAGTTCCATCTGAACCTCCCCTGGTACAATTTCCTCTTGTCCTATCCCTACTCCCTAGGGAGAAGAGACCAACACCCACCTCACTACCACCTCCCTTCAGGTAGTTGTGGAGAGCAATGTTGTCTCCCCTCAGCCTCCTTTTCTCCAGGCTGAACCACCCCAGCTCCCTCAGCCTCTCCTCACCAGACCTGTTCTCCCGACCTCTAAGGAGCCCAATTGCTGCGAGAATCATCCAAGTGTCAGACACGCTACAAGAGAGGAAGGAGAACAACTGGGAATTGGGAAAGTGCCTCTGGACAGCAGCAGGTCTTCAGATCATTCTGCTGTCTCATGATATTTTCCCTGAGTGAGTCAGCTACAGACGGGAGGGATCATATGAGCTTGTTCTGAGATTGCTAAACTGCAATACACATTAAGAGAGGAAAAGCAAATGGGAGTAAGCTTTCCTGTATCTTAGAAAGAAGGAAGGCATATTTCACTGGAAAATGTGGTTCCACAACATATTTGTCTCAATTCTTTTGGAATTACGCTTGAAGCTGCCAGGGAAAGGTTAGGTTGGATGTTAGGAGGACCTCCCTCATGGAAAGGGGTGCTCAGGGCCTGGACTGGCCTGCCCAGGGCAGAGATGGAGTACCCATCCCTGGAGGTGTTGAAGGACAGCCTGACTGTGGCCCTTAGTGTGGGGTGCTATTAGGTCTTGATGATCTCAGAGGTCTTTTCCAGCCTCAATGATTCTTTGATTCTGTGATGTAGCCATCACAAGGTGACTGCCTATAATTCATAGCATTCTTTTTCTCTGTCTTTTTTTCTTTGCCAACCTGTTTTATTAGATGAACAACCTGACAGGTTTACAAAGTGAAACAGCTCACAGTAGAACCCATTGTTACAGAGATAAAAATTGGAACAGCACATGGCATATATCTCAGAAAACTTAGGAATATACTCAAATTTAGATTTCAATCCAAAGACAAAACTAACTCAAAGGAGCAGGACCACACAGTGAAACATGAATAGGGAAGAAGGAATTAAGGGTGGAACCTCTCTGTTCTGAGTGAACTCTTACATCAGTCCAACTGATGGTGGAAGAGCTTAAGTCTGAGGCATCAAAGCTCTTAAATCATGGGTACGTTAATTCCTGTTCTGCAGAGCACTCATTATTAGCTCTGCAATACTTAATTCCTGTGTCTGAACGCTCTGCCAAGCCCGGATGAATAAAGGGTTCCTGAAGTTGCCTGTTAATAACGTTGTGCAATGTAGCGAAGTTACTTGCTGTTATTAGCGTGACAGATGCTTGCACGTTACAAAAATCTGTTGACTTTTCTGTAAAACGTGTAATTAGGGTTGAAATTTTGTGTTGTAGCTTCAGCAGATAGAATAATTCACGGCTGCTGAAAGGAGCTTCGTGCTGCCTCGCGCCAGCCGGGAATTCGGCAGATTCAGCTCTGTAACTTGGCCAAAAAACCAAATTAAACAACAATAACAAGAAAAATAATATTAAAATAAATGGATTTTAAAAAAAAATTGAATTAAAAAAATTATAATTAAAAACATTTGATATGAAATAAAATTTACAAATTAAGAGAAAACTGCCCGGTAAAGAGTCAGTGCAGTTGGAGAGGGAGGACTGTGGAAGAAAGTAAGCTGAGACCTCTCTCCAGGCTCTGGTGTGAGTTTTTCATTCAGTTCTGCTGAGCAGCAGGAGAAAAGTGGAACATTCTGCTCTAGCGAGGAAGTTGACCTGGATACAGGATAAAGTATGGGTCGTACATAAAATCTATTCTTGCAGTTAGAGGATTTTGCACAGGAGAGAGCAAGGACATAAGAAGCTTGAGCACCCTTCTAGTGGGTGTGGTGGAGGCACAGGAGCTACTGTACATGAAACCTTTCCCTCATTAGCCAAACAATGCTTTAGGATCAATTAGGTGAATTAATGAGGCCATTAGTACTTATTACTCACTCTTGCAGTCTTTGCAGAAGTATTTAGAGCTGTTGAAGAGGAAGGGCAAAGTCTTGTTCTTGTCATTTTATGCTCTTCTGACAGCTCAGGGGACCTGGAGGGATATTTTGGCACTGGAACGTTTTCTTAATGGAACAGAAATCCTTAGGTGGTATCGAGGTGGATTAATGACTCTGCTTCACCTGTTCCTCACAAACTCTTATAGGGGAATAGGTAATTCTGGAAAGGAGTCAACAGTCAGAATGTCTTTTACACTGCAGCTTTTTGTGGCTGCCAGGACAGACCCTTGTGACTAATAGAAATTCAGCATCAATTAGAACAGCTCCCAGAGTCAGGTTTTGTGTGCAGGGGCTAGAACAGATCCACTATTCTTGGCCAGCCTGAGCACAGCTTTGAAAAGCTTGGCCCACACTCCTTCCTCCCACTTAATCACATTGCTTAAGGATAATGTAAACCTCGGTCTTGGGTGAGAAATAGTAAACCTGGTAGAGCACAAGGCCACTTCACAGGTGCTCTTGGAAGACATGGCTGGTGCGGTTGCACCAAACCTCAGTCGATGGGAATAAATAGCCGGAAGCTTTGGAAAGAGCTTATTTTGCAATCTGCAGACAAATTAGCTTCTGAACAGGCAGCTTTCTCGGAGGGCTGGTGTTTGAAAGCTTCCACATTTGAAAAATAGGCCAAGACTTTCATCCAGAGCATAATAAAACTCTGTTTTGATGAGTCATGTGTCCAAAGGCAGAGACTAATATGTTAAACAGGAATGTCTTGTCGAGATACTGAGCATTGAAATAGGGCTGGAGGGGTTTAGATGCTCTGTCTGCACGGACATGAGTTCACACACGGAGTGTTTCAGCCAGGTTTTGTTGGAAATTCAGCTTTGCCCAGTGTAAACTATTGGATGTGTTGCAATTTTCTTCTAAACTGACAAATGTTTTTAAAGTGAAGAGGTCCCATAGCGATCCCCTTTTATTAAGCTAGAGTTTAACTTTGCTGTAAAAGCACCATCACTGACTGTATTAGTGACCTCTGTTCATAGGACCCTTAGAAATGTTTTTATGGGTCTGTTAGTTCAGGTCTGGGCCATAGGTTGGCTTTATTCCCTCTCAGAGACTTCTGATGTGAGCTGGGTATGTGTGTCTCATCAAGCTGTTTTCACCAGTGAGCTGTGCAGAGGCATAATTGTATATACATCTTTTCAGTGTGGTTATATTTCATTTATCTGAGTATAAAATTGAAGTGTACATGCAAAATAGCTGGAGTAGCTATAGAATAAAAATAGTATGAGCTTCATAAGTGCATAAAACAATGAGAAAGGGATATAGAGACATATATAAGGGATATACATGGATGTATATGGAGTATACATGGATACAGAAGATATAGAAATATGAGGACTATATATATGGGGTATATATGGATATAAAAAGGTTATACATAGATATATAAGGGGTACATATAGATATATAAAGAGTATATATAGATATATGAGGGGTACATACAGATATATAAGGAATATATATAGGTATATGGGGGATATACATGGATATATAAGGAGTATACATGGAGCTAGACTCTTCTCAGTGTTATCTGGTGATAGGACAAGGGGCA
>VZRI01008403.1:3361-113368 GCA_013397515.1 Upupa epops | reverse complement strand
AATTAGAACAGCTCCCAGAGTCAGGTTTTGTGTGCAGGGGCTAGAACAGATCCACTATTCTTGGCCAGCCTGAGCACAGCTTTGAAAAGCTTGGCCCACACTCCTTCCTCCCACTTAATCACATTGCTTAAGGATAATGTAAACCTCGGTCTTGGGTGAGAAATAGTAAACCTGGTAGAGCACAAGGCCACTTCACAGGTGCTCTTGGAAGACATGGCTGGTGCGGTTGCACCAAACCTCAGTCGATGGGAATAAATAGCCGGAAGCTTTGGAAAGAGCTTATTTTGCAATCTGCAGACAAATTAGCTTCTGAACAGGCAGCTTTCTCGAAGGGCTGGTGTTTGAAAGCTTCCACATTTGAAAAATAGGCCAAGACTTTCATCCAGAGCATAATAAAACTCTGTTTTGATGAGTCATGTGTCCAAAGGCAGAGACTAATATGTTAAACAGGAATGTCTTGTCGAGATACTGAGCATTGAAATAGGGCTGGAGGGGTTTAGATGCTCTGTCTGCACGGACATGAGTTCACACACGGAGTGTTTCAGCCAGGTTTTGTTGGAAATTCAGCTTTGCCCAGTGTAAACTATTGGATGTGTTGCAATTTTCTTCTAAACTGACAAATGTTTTTAAAGTGAAGAGGTCCCATAGCGATCCCCTTTTATTAAGCTAGAGTTTAACTTTGCTGTAAAAGCACCATCACTGACTGTATTAGTGACCTCTGTTCATAGGACCCTTAGAAATGTTTTTATGGGTCTGTTAGTTCAGGTCTGGGCCATAGGTTGGCTTTATTCCCTCTCAGAGACTTCTGATGTGAGCTGGGTATGTGTGTCTCATCAAGCTGTTTTCACCAGTGAGCTGTGCAGAGGCATAATTGTATATACATCTTTTCAGTNGTGAGCTGGGCACGTGTGTCTCATCAAGCTGTTTTCACCAGTGAGCTGTGCAGAGGCACAGTTGTGTATACATCATTTCAGTGTGCTTATATTTAATTTATCTGCATATAAAATTGGAGTATATGTGTGAAATAGCTGGAGTAGCTATAGAAAAAAAATAGTATGAGCTTCATAAGTGCATAAAACAATGAGAAAGGGATATAGAGAGATCTGTAAGGGATATACATGGGTGTATACAGAGTATACCTGGATATAGAAGATATAGAAATATGAGGAGTATATATATAAGGGGTATATATGGATATATAAAGGTTATACATAGATATATAAGGGGTACATATAGATATATAAAGAGTATATATAGATATATGAGGGGTACATACAGATATATAAGGAGTATATATAGGTATATGAGGGATATACATGGATATATAAGGAGTATACATGGAGCTAGACTCTTCTCAGTGTTATCTGGTGATAGGACAAGGGGCACTGGGTGCAAGCTGGAACAGAGGAGGTTCCATATAACTTCTTCCCAGTGAGGGTACTGGAGCACTGGAACAGGCTGCTCAGGGGGGCTGTGGAGTCTCCTTCTCTGGAGATGCTCAAGACCCGCCTGGCTGTGTTCCTGCGTGACTTGGTCTACGTGATCCTGCTGTGGCAGGGGGATTGGACTGGATGATCTTTCGAGGTCCCTTCCGATCCCTTATGATTCTATGATATATATGAATATACATAGATATGTAAGGGATATACATGGATAATATGCAGTATAAATAGATATATAAGGGGTAGACATATATATAAGGGGTGCATATAGCTGTGTAGCAGGTATACATGGATATATAAGGAGTATACATAAATATATAAGGGGTATAAATAGATATAAGAGGCTTGTATAGCTATATAAGGCATACATACAGATTTATGAGGGATATATGCAGATAGATAAGGGTTGTATATATAAATACTGATTTTTTTTCCCCCTGTAATCATCTGTAATTCTTTGTTTTATACAGTAATAATCTTTATTTGCTATATTTTCCCTTCTCCAAGAGTGCATTTTAGCACTTTTCTTGTACGCTAAGCATGTCAAGCACTCCTAAAACAGGGAATTTAATTGCACTTTGTGTTGTTATAAATACTTGTGTAATGCAAAAGAATTGCATTGACGTTTTAACATGCTGTCACTTTAAGACACTCCATGAAGTGTGAACAGAGCCCAGGCACTTCCAACAGGTGTCTCTAATTGTTCCTTCGCTTCTTAGAAATAGCCCTAGTGTAAAATTTGGTGCAAACATGGAGATGGAAGGTGTTTGGATCCTGCAGCATGCTAAGCAGCCTTTCCTTTGGCTGCTGCTGAAAACAAATTGGGGTGTGTAATTGATTTTTTGTGTGTGTGAGTAAAGCTTTTATGTTTGCTTGGAGTGCAGACTCCATCTTTTTCTTGTTATTTTTTCGTCCCTTAGGAGGGATTGCAACACGGGCTTTTAGGGGGAAAAAAGAGAGTTCAGTGCATTCGCTTATTTTAGCAAATAGGATGTTTCTATTGCTTTCAGATTTTGCCAGTCTGTAACTGCAGAAAGAGTTGTGAAAGGGGTGAGAGCCAGCTGAATCGCATTTTTTAAAAAGTGTATTTTTATGAAATATTCCAATTGCTTGTTAATGTTCAAAGGGAGTTCAAGATTGTCTTGTTCACAGAATATTTGAAAAGCCCCCTAAAAGAAACAGAGCCAAAACCAAGTCTGCATTGCTGGATGAAACGGTCTTGTTTGTCTACCGTGGCAGAAGGAGGTCATCAACACACACGCAGACACACACACACGCAGACACACACACACGCAGACACACACACACGCAGACACACACACACGCAGACACACACACACACAGACACACACACACACAGACACACACACACACAGACACACACACACACAGACACACACACACACAGACACACACACACACAGACGCACAGACAGACGCACAGACACACAGACACACACACACAGACACACACACACAGACACACACACACAGTGGGTTTACTGCCAGTTCCAGAAGCTGATACAACAATCTATTGAAACAAAAGACCGGACTATAAACCTGGTAATGAAAGTTAACGTGGAATTTTGAAAAGAGAGAAAAAAAAATCCCAAAGCAAACCCAACCAGTTGTGTTGCATAGCACAGTAATTATGAACGTGCATCTTCTCCAACGTTTACTTAACAAGATTTTATTATAAACAGTTATTCTTTTCCAATTTGGCAGGAAGATAAACTAGGCGAGTTCCTTAAAGTTCTATAGTTAAGGTTTAGTGAACATTTACAAGATCAAATGTTTTGCTAATTTTGCAAATACATTGAGATTGATTGCAGAAAATGATGGGAGTCTATTTATTAGTTAAGCTGGAGTTAAAGGAATTCTGATCAATTGGCTAAGAATTGCCTCCAGCTGTGCTGGTTTCCGTCATGTAGTTAAACAGAAGCTCACCAGAGTTTGATCTATTTGTCTTCATTTTCATGGTTATTGAAGGAAAAAGTCTGATGGGCTCAGCAGCTGTCGTGTTTTATTCATTGAGAGTTCAGGTGCTGATCCAGAGAGTCCACTAAAACATTCAAAGCCATTGAGTAGGTATTTTATTAATTTTTAATTTATTTTAATTAATAAAATAATTAATAATTATTAATTAATTTAAATTAATACATGCATCAATTATACATTTTCATATCCATGAAGAGGCTACGTAATAACTTCTTAATAGAATTTATTGAGTAAACTCTGTTCTGGAAAGGACATCATCATAGCAGATAGCTGAGAAGTGAGACAACCACTTCAAAGTCCTCCTTTCCTAAGTCAGAAGTCAGGCTCAGACTTGACCTTCCCAAAACCTAGACAGGTGCCTTGACCTCAGATTCTCTCTGGCGTAATTCTTTGTTGAAACCTCAGTAACTGCTCTAGGCAAGACTGAAAATAGGAGCTCTGATTGAGACATTCTGCTGGCGCACGTGGTTCAGCTATTGACTGTGTCGCAACAGAGCGAGAACTTTGGTGTCTCTGTTAGATCCTGTTGTGAGTGCTGTAGCCGCTAATATCCTGACTCTTATTTCTCCCAACAACTACAACTCCCCTTAATCAAAATAACGAGATGGAAGGTCATAGTTTTGCTCCTCATGGGAATGTGTCAAATGGATCCATTCCTGAAATGATTGCCATATGTACCTCTGTGCTGCAGGTGCAGAGTCAGGCACACTCCACATGTCTTAGCACTGTCCTGATGTGTTCCTTCCTCTCCCCCTCAGAAGTTGGGCAGGCACCTCAGTTGTTTTTCCAAACAAGTACTATTCTTGAGGTTTTTCACTGGATCTCCATTGAACTTTAAGAAAAGAAATTCTGAATCAGTCTCTTTCAAAAAGCATCACTGCTCCTTGAGTTGTTGAACCTACCCTGGTGATCACAGACATTGACTGTAGTAGAAATTTCAGCAACACTTCTACTCCCATCAAGCAGGAAGAATCATGTTCTTCACACCATTTCACATCCATTTTTGGCAGCTGTCAAAAGACTCTCCGTCCATATCCACCATGTTCACATCTTCACAGTCCCACCTGACAGTCAAGAACTGTTAACATCAGTCTGTGATATATGGCTACTGCACTGGAGGTCCTTTTGTCTCTTGTGGTAGCTTCTCAAGTATCATCTCCTGTAGTAGATTCTCAAACTCCAGTCTCACATGTGTTTCAAAATTCTCAGGTCAGCAGCTCCACATGGATTTTAACTTGAGGTACCTCCTGGTCATCAGTCTTTATCCTAACGGCAGAATTTTTCCCTTTCTTAGATCATGGTGAAAACCATGGTGATTTAGAGCAGCACAAAGTCTATCTGCCTCATCAGACTACTTGTTAGACTTGTCTAAAGTCTTCAGCTCTCTCCTGGAGAGATTCAGACCTCTCCTGGATGTGATCCTGTGCAACCTGCTCTAGCAGGGGGTTGGATTAGATTGTCTCCAGAGGTCTCTTCTGACCTCCACAATTCTTCCCTGGCACTTTGGGGTTATTTGTGGAACCATAAGAACAGACAAGTATCTCCCAATAATGAAAACGTTCTGAACGCTGTCTTTTCTTATCATCCATGCGTAGAACTGAGCATTCTGCTTCCCTTCCCAGTACAAAACACACTGCTGGTAGAGATGCAGAAAATACTGTACTCAGAGAATGTGTGCAATGTATTCTAGATAAGGAGTATAAAAACAAAGGAATGACAGAAAGAAAATGGGTGTAACAGTTGGCATTTTAAAAAACTATATTAATCATAGAGTTTTGAGAAAATTTGAGTGAGGATAATGAATTCACCCCTTGCTCCTGTAGTCCTTCTGCAGGTGCAGCTGTATGTGCTGTTGGTCACAGCTCACAAGAGCTTTAAACAGGTTAATGCTTTAAAAAACAACCAATACCATAAATCCTAACTGCTCAGTATGTTCCTGGGGTATGCTTTAAGCTAAGCTCTGCTAGTTCTGATCTTTATCTCTGAAACTGTTACTAGATCTATCTTCA
The DNA here is from genome assembly GCA_013397515.1 of Upupa epops. Classification (NCBI taxonomy): domain Eukaryota; kingdom Metazoa; phylum Chordata; class Aves; order Bucerotiformes; family Upupidae; genus Upupa; species Upupa epops. The sequence continues at coordinate 107,919 of VZRI01008403.1, read as the reverse complement.
GCAGGCTTCCAGTTGTTGCCAACGGGGTTTAATCTGTGATACATTACTAGAGCGATGTACAACAAGAGGATCATGATTTCCTTCCTTCCCTAATTTTTGTGAATCACTGCTGCTTAACCTTGTGGGGAAACATTGAAAGAGTTTGAACTTTTCAAGGATTAAAGAGCACTTGAAGAGCTGAGATCACTGAGATCAGTCTGGGGGAAATGGGATGAATTTTCTTTTGGGTGATTTATACCTGTTTTCTGAATCATTCTTCTTTGTACAACCAGCTACAATTAGAAGAGGAAGCATCTTAAAACCAATTTGGTAGATATTCCCACAGGGTTCACGAGCTAATTCTGATGATGAGAGAGCAGGGCATGAAGCTGCCAAGGGAGGGTTAGGTTGGGTGTTTAAGGTGTTTAAGGACAGAATGGCTGTGGCCCTTAGTGCCATGGTCTGGCTGATTGTGGTGATATTCGATCATGGGCTGGTCTGGATGATCTTGGAGGTCTTTTCCAGCTTCAATAATTCTGTGGTTCTGTGATATTTCTCGTAAAATGATCCCTAATTAGAATTTGGAAGCTTTGCCACTTCCACAGCAGTAAACGACTGACTGTAGCTGTGATGAGCATCATGAAAAGCTTCATGTGGTTTATGCTCTGCCTGTGACAGTGCTGCTTTTTTACTCTCATATCCTCAGTGGGGAGGAGTTTATTAAGTGCTGTGACAAGGCTTTGTGAACAGGATGGGTCAGGAACATACTCATCCCTCCCTTGAGCAGGTAACTGAGATCATGGACCTCTGGAAAGACCCATGTGATTGCCACCCTCCTCCCTTTGTAAACTGAAGTGAACCCAGGAATTTAATTTCTTCCCTAGCAGTTAGATTGAGCATCCATGGGGTGGTTTTTTTTCACCCAAGGGATGCATAACACTTGATTTAGAGATCTGCTGACTGCTGGAGCTGCAATCCAAACAATACTGCCTTCATAGCCTGAGCCCTGAGTGCAAACAGGCCGATAGTTTAATCAACCCGTTTGGAAAAGTATTAACTAAACCAGCAGTTTACTGTTCCTGTCAAACTCTAAACAACCCTAAATCTTGTTTTCAAAAATCGACCAGAAAAAATGTGACACATTAAAAATGAATTAGACATGGCGCACCACCCGTAAGCTCCATAATAAACAGATCACAGCCCTATGGCAGTGGTTGTGATTTCTGGCACGTCACTGGAGAAGAACTCATGGGTTTCCAGAATGACCTGCGTCATAAATCATCGCGTTCCCATTTACACGGAGCACATGTATCTAATTTTTCAAGAGTGGCTTCTGAAATCCTGATGAATGGCTTCGGAATTGATTACTGGAATGTATGAAAAGTGGTGTCACAAGTGCTTGATTGAGGAAAAGAACAAAGGGACTTAAACCACGGTGCAGTGAAATCTGAACACAAAATTGCCCTATATGCTAACGAACAGATGAACCGCCACCCGGGAGATACAGCGAAAACATCACGAATGGGAAATCTGTCCCACTTTTCTGTAAGACAGATAAATTCAGACACAGTTCCAGTAAAATTCAAACAAAGTCAATGTACAAGCCAAGCATAAATCATCCCTGTGTGTTTTGGGACTGTGCAGGCATCGATATCTTGCTGTCTGGTTTAACGTGTTCTCTGTGTGTTAGTCGTGTTTATTTTCATACTATGGAATGCTTCACGTTAGAAAAGATCCCAAGAAGCTTCTTAATGAAACTCCAGAGAGGCAGTGAGGTATTTTTATGTATCTCTTATCCACTCCTTTTATCTAGGGGATCTTTGAGAGCATATTTGAGGCCCCCAGCCCTTCATACTCACTAAGCCCAAATCACACACCCCATCTCTCCACACCTCTCCGTAGACACCACAGACAGACTATCCAGCCCCGTCTCATCTTTCAAGCGACAGGTAAAAACGTAGCTGGCAAATCCAATTTTAATTTCCTTTGTGTAAAAGACTGCAAATTGCTCTCCATGCTGAAAGATAACGTAGAGGGTTTCTACGTTTTTACCCACTTTCAAAGATTTATCTGTGTCAGCAGCTGGAGCACGTGGGCCGAGGGCTGAATGTGTTACGTGATTGTAGCGTGTAGATTCTGATTTGGTGTTGAAAGAAACTCCTTGGCAGATAAGTAATGAAATGAAACAGCAAACATGCCATCACCTAATAAAAACATCAGTCCAGAAGAGCCATTAACTACCTTTTCCCAAGACATCCCTTTTTAATTGATATATTTGAATTCACCAAAAGAAAACAAAATGGTGTTATTCTAACAATATGTGTTAAACAAGGTATGGAATAAGGGGAATTTTTTCCTCAGGAAACCATTACCCCTCATCCAGTCTCTTATTTGCGAGGTTCAAAATGACCAGCATTTGTTAAACTTTGTTACTGAGGCGCGTGAAGCTTTCTCGGCACTAGAAAAGCCTAACCCTTCTGTCCCGACTTAGAAGGGTGTTGCAGCTTTTCATTAACCTGGAAACCTCCTATTTACATGGTTCACAGCCTGGTCTCAGCTCACTTGGAGGTAACAAAGGGTGTCGGGACAAGAGTGCAGCGGGGGGCTCATCCTTTAGGGCTGCCATCTGAATTTGATCAGGTCAACTGTTTTAACTCCTGCCTCATTAGGCAAAATAAAATGGAGATTATGGTGTGTGCAAGGATCCCGTTACCGACAGCAGGCTCTGCCTCCTGACACTCGCTGCTGATGTTGCTTTTTGACAAGACCTCGCTCTCTGGGTTTTCCATTCTGCAGTCCAGCAGGCTTTAAATTATTCTGAAGACAAGATCATTTGTATCCCGTGGCAGTTCAGAGCTTAGCCAAAGCGCGGTGAAGTAATAAGTGAAGACACATTAGTCTCAGAGGCAGTTTACCTACTGGAGAGATGTCATGGTGTAGCATGGGCTTAATGCTGATAGACACATTAATTCGGCTTGTCAAGCGATGCCTGGCTCTTCTCTTTGCAAGGAGTTTGAGTTAGCTGTAAACTCGAAAAAATCTGACACAAAGGAAGTAAATGACTGCTATCACCACCTGGCACAAAGGATTAAATCAATAATTTTCATTCCTTAGAGCTTGCATGCTTGCTCTATACTGGTTTGAGTGGTTGTATAAAGATACTCAGAGCTGTTTAGAGTGAATTGAGTTGGTTGGTCGGTTGTACTGTCTGTAAGAGTGAAGATGAGTAGCAGCGAACACTCACAATTAGTCTTTGACATCAACTTGCCCAGTAAGAAGCAGGAGACCTCACGTCTGTGTGCAATAGACTACCAGAAAGTTCTTGTTCTATAAAAGGCAAACAATAGTTTGGAATATCGTAACTTCAATAGAGATCTCTGATGAGGAAGGTAGTTCTCATCCATCACATCCAGGTATGATTTGCTTTAGGAAACACAGGGATGGGAAAAACAGGTGATGCTTAGCAATCTGATAAATATCTCATTTTGTTTGTGGGTAGGATTTTCCTTTCCATTCTTCCTTTATATTCCTTTCCATTCTTCCTTAATAAATTAACAATTCATATTCAGCAAGGAGGAAAAAATTAATCTCCAGTTTCTTAATCAAAATGAGAAGCTCATTTCCATTTGTTTTATACTTATTCCTTTATAAATCAAGAGTTAGCCACAAGAACAGACGCTAAAATGCTGTCGAAACAAGAAGCTCCCCTCAGGGAAGGGGGAAAAGAGGCAACAAGTAATATGTGACAGATGTGAACGTAAATTGTTTAATGCAAAGTAGTATGTGCACTGTTCCATGGTTAGAAGTGTAGCATAAAATTGTTTTAAGCTGTCTTAAGCTTGAGTTTTTTTATTCAAGTAATGGCCATCTGAGAAATGAATGCTATTGTTATGTCCTGAGTAATAGAATATATATAGATTTATGTTCTGATTAATATTCAGGATACTAAGTCATAGCACCCTGAATATAGTGTCTGTGAGCCCCTATGGTATAAACCAGGGAAATTACACTAATCCCTTAAAGAAAAGGGATTAATTTGGGTGTAAATTGTAAATCACACACATTTGTCAGGAAAAGTACATCTGTGGAGGTTAGGAGCAGAAATTCAGGTGAGGGCTGTTTGGTCTTCCTCTGCTGTGTTGCTTCATAAATATCTCCATCAGCAAAACAGCAACTGGCAACAAGCAGTGATTTTCTGAAAAGAACTTTGCCAGCAGATGAGCCTTTCACAAATTACAGTGTCGCAGTACTGTAAGGGCATCTGAATCCTCGTAGTCCAGTCTGCAGCACTTCCAGTCCTGGAAAAGTATGGAAAGCTCTGGCCACAGAACTCATTGCAGTCCAAGCATTCCTTTAGCACAAGGGAGCGTTCTGTTGTTGGTTTAGTAAGTTTTATCCTTCATATAAAATAATTCTGGCCAAATTTCATCTGTTGCTGAGCTTTATATGATGAAGCCAAAGAGTGTCAGGTCAAATTCTCAAACATAAGGTGTTTATTCCTCTGCATGCACTGGTGCAGGAGGTAGATGCCCCAAACCTCAAAACATTCTAGGTTTGGTTGGGCATGACTCCGAGCAACCTGCTGTAGCTGAAGATGTCTCTGCTCACTACTGCAAGAGGGTTGGAGTAGATGACCTTTAAATTTCCCTTCCATCACAATGCACTGTGTGATTCTATGATTACCTGCCTCCTAATGCAGTTGGATCTGTTCCTATCTAGTTAGGAAGCCAAGAGGGAAGTGCAGCAAATACTAGTGTTGCCTACTGCAGGCAGTAAGGAAAAGGATCCCGCTGTATTGCAAGAGCACAATGGTGAAATTCCTCCTTCTGTTTTGGTCGCATGAGAACAATTCCAGCCACGCAGTAGGTCCGAGTCATCTGGCATAGCTCAGTCTGACTCAGGGTGGCTGGAAGAGCAGCAGTGACTATGGCAAGGGAGAGCAGAGCTCATGATCTTACAGAAATAAGAGAAAAGAGGAAAAACTGGCTGCTTTTCCAACATCATAATCTCATCTTTGGGGTCTGGGGGCAGCCTGTCAGGTTGTGTTCCCTCAGAGCATTTGAGGGAGCATTAGTTAAGGCATCATGCCCAGGGTGTTTGACAGGAGGAGTAAAAGAAAAAACTACTCATGCCTTTTACAGTCCAGCACAGACGATATATCTCTACATATCTGAACACAATGAAGGTGCTGGAGTGGACCCAAAGAAGGGCAACAAGGCTATTGCAGGGTCTGCAGAACAAGCCTTGTGAGTAATGTCTAGGAGAATGGTGACTATTTAGTCTGAAGAAAGGACAGACCAGGGGAGACCTTATCACTGTCTACCTGGAAGGAGGTTCTAGAGAAGCAGATGTTGGTCTCTTCTCACAGGGAACAAGTGACAGGGCAAGAGCAAATGGCCTCAATCTGCACCAGGGGAAGTTTAGGTTGGATGTTAGGAGAAGATTCTTCCTGGAAAGGGAACATCCCTGGCATGTTTGGCAGTCATGGAGATCTGAAGCTCAGGGACAGGGTTTAGCAGTGGCCTTGAGACAGTTGGAGTAATGGTTGGACTCAGGGATCTTCAAGGTCTTTTCCAACCTAAACAGATCTATGTGTAATGTGTGGGATTAGAGGTGTTCTGGTGCCATGCTCTAGAGATGGTTTGTCTCAACAAAGTCTTTGGCTTCAAAGGAGGTGGGAAAGCAATAAGGCATGAAAAACTGATCGACTGCTCTGAAAGATACAGAAGCATGAGCTGTTTTACTAGAAACACACTGCTGTCAGGCATCTTTCTCCCTATAGGAGATACCAGCAGTTCCAGTAGCATCTCTAATGGTGAGGCAATGCTGTCCTGAGCAGATCTGGGTCAGCAATAAAAAGGTTCAGAGCCTGGGCTTCTTTCTTGCCTTTCTTTTTTTGTGGTTGTGTGTAAATTAAGGATCCAGTTCGTTGGATTCCTACTTTTAATGATGCAATGTTACGCAATTTCAGTACTAGTGCATGCCAGCACAGCTCAGCATGGACTGCCTAGAAACTGAGATGGGTTTTTGTAGAGGTAACTGTGAAGCTTTTCAGAAAAGAAAGGATGAAAAGATTAAAGACAGAAAAAAATATCTCTCTTTCCGTCATAAATATTTAAACTGCTTTTAGACATAAACTCATTAGCAGAACTTCTAGCCTAATAAACAAGCAACAAAATATGTAGTACAGAATTTAGGGACTGGAAGGGACCTTGAAAGATCATCCAGTCCAATCCCCCTGCCAGAGCAGGATCCTCCAGATCCAGTCACATAGGAACAGTCCAGGCAGGTTTTAAACATCTCCAGAGAAGGGACTCCACAACCCCCTTGTGCAGCCCCTTCCAGGGCTCTGTCACTCTCACCAGGAAGAAGTTTGTTCTCACCTTGATGTGGAACCTTCTCTGTTCCAGCTGACACCCGGTGCCCCTTGTCCTAGCATTGGGTGCCACTGAGAAGAGCAGAAATACAGAGAAGCTGGGGTTGATTCAGACTGTTCCTGGTAGATTAATTGTCCCTAAAGTTTCCTGTGTTTCTGTTTTATGTTTCATACTCCTGCAAACAACCCATTGAAAACTGTCTCAGCTGATGTTCTGACACAGCTTTTACATACCAGTGTTTCTCTGGGTCTTGGAGAGATCCGACATAAAATGTCTTATGTTCTCACTTCAGGAGGTCTGGATCTTTCACCCCAATTTAATAGCTATTTATGCCTTGAGAAGATCTTATCTAATGGACTATTGGTTCAGGGTCACTCACCGCCTCGCATTATATTGAAACGTGGACAGAGAGTGTAATTTGTTAATGTCACGAAGGATGAAGTTGGTTAGAAAGGGAAGTGTACACGATTTATAATAACACAAGTGTTTCCTTGCTAATCCCTTGGCAGGTTCATTATCTGTAGAGCCCCGGGCAACAGTTGGCCTATCGTGAGAGTGAAATTTAACCCACAGCATGAAATTAATCCTCAAAGACTTTGGTCTACTCTTTCTAGAAATAATAAATTCAAAGTGATTTTATAATTTTCCTCTCTAACTTTATGCAGAGGTGTTAAATTGGTATCTAAACACTGTGGCATATGTCAATCTATTGATTTATGTTTAGTTAACTAACACACAAATGAATACTGAGTATGCTAAGGAATTTGAAGGAGCGAATTAGCGGTGTGTTCATTGTTTCTCCTTGAGAACCTTTTTCCTTTGTTAATTGAGAAACTGCTATTCCTTGTAAGTACAAGGAAGACTAGGACTGACGTGTAAAATAATTACCATGATCATATCTGGGTTACCTAAACCTTCTGGGTTTATTTATGAAATGACTTGGTGGGAGGTTTTTTATACCCTGACTTGTTTTGTAAAACTCCCTAGAAGTATAGCGAGGGCTTGTTGCTGGAAAACAAGTGGATTTTTGGTAGAACTTTGGAAAGTACGTGCTGAATCAGCTGTGTAAAGATTGAGTAAATCATGGAATCATAGAATCATTAGGGATGGGAAGGGACCTTGAAAGATCATCCAGTCCAATCCCCCTGCCACAGCAGGATCACCCAGACCAAGTCACACAGGAACACAGCCAGGCGGGGCTGAAACATCTGCAGAGAAGGAGACTCCACAGCCCCCCTGGGCAGCCTGTGCCAGTGCTCCAGTACCCTCAGTGGGAAGAAGTTCCTGCTGATATTGATATGGAACCTCCTCTGTTCCAGCTTGCACCCATTGCCCCTTGTCCTATCACTGGATGACCTTGAGAAGAGCCTGGCTCCATCCTCCTGACACCCACCCCTCACCTATTTAGAGACATGAATGAGGTGTTTTCAGAAGGAGATTTCTTTTTCTGTCATGGGCAAAGTTCTCTCTCCTAAGGAGAAAACAGGTAAAAGTGATTTATTACTGGTTCATGTTCTCTATATTTTTTAGAATGTGATTCCTTACTCACGACACAACCTAGTCAGTAGTAGATGAGCCTTGTAGATGATACTATGGCTATCTAGTTACTACCTAGATATAGGGTAAGGATTTTGCCCACTTGTAGCCAGTATTATATCCCTTAGCATGCCTCTTTCTATGTGTTGTGTTCATCTTGTACAGAATTCTTCCACTTCTGAAGGCAGCAAGTAGATATCTAATAGATGTTTGCAATTGGCCATGTCATCTATGTTGAAGAGCTTCTACAAGATATTGAAACGTGACACAGTCATAGCCCGTGGGACAGAAACTAAATGACAGGGATTGAAGCAGATTCAGTACTTCTTCCTAACTCATTCCTGGCTATTCACAGGTCATTATATGAGGAGATCTGGAATTACATGACTCTTCTGATCCAGAGGGAAGGGCTTCAAGCTGCAACAGGGTAGGTTTAGACTAGACAACAGGAAAAAGTTCTTTATGGAAAGAGTGGTTGAACAGTGGAACAGGCTGCCCAGGGAGGTGGTTGAGTCACCATCCCTGGATTCGTTCAGAGTCACTTAGTGTGGTGTTAGAGGCTATAGTTTAGGGGTGAACTTGTAGAGTAGGGTTAATGGTTGGACTCGATGATTCAAAGGGTCTTTTCCAACCTGGATGATTCTGTGATTCTTCAGGCAGAATTTATAACTGATGTAGACACTGAGCCATTCTTGCTCCACAGATTCCTTGAAAGAAAATTGGTTTCTCAACTCATACCACATTTCCTCTGCGTCTTGTAGGAAAGCTGGGTTTGTGCCCACATGTACTGTAGTGGTGAGAAGGAAAGCAGCAATTCCCACAGTAAATTAAAGACAACAGCAAGCAGAGGAGTGTCTTTGGCAATAAAAAGGACTTAGGGACATGTTCAAGATGCCACCTGATACTTAGAGCTGAGATGCGGGTTGAGTCAAGGAAACCTTTATACCTTTTTGTAATATTTGTTGCTTGGGATAAAAAGTCCCACAGAAGTATCTCATCTAGAGTTAAAACAGGTTTCTAATGTGATTTTAAGCTGCTTTTAATGCTAATGGAAGCTGATGGATTTAAGCATTATAATTCCATCATACAGTAAATTAATACCATATAGTAATGGTGTCAATAATTTCACTAAATCATAGTGTGTTAGGGATTGGAAGGGACCTTGCAAGATCATCCAGTCCAGTCCCCCTGCCACAGCAGGATCATCTAGATCCAGTCATACAGGAACAGTTCAGGTGGGTTTTAAATGTCTGCAGAGAAGGAGACTCCACAAGGCCCCTAGGCAGCCCCTTCCAGGGCTCTGTCACCTTCACCAGTAAGAAGTTTCTTCCTGTGTTTATGTGGAAGCTCCTCATCTATTCCAGCTGACACCCACTGCCCCTTGTCCTGTCAGTGCATGATAGGAACAGAGCCTGGCTCCTTCCTCCTGACACCTGCCCTTTCCATCTTGATCAACAGTCATGGGGTCCCTCCTCAGGCTCCTTTTTTCCAAGTTCAAGAGCCCCAGCTCCTTCAGCCTTTCCTCAGCAGGGAGATGCTCCACTCCTTTCATCATCTTTGTGGCTCTGCACTGGACTCTCTCAAGCAGTTCTGTGTCCTTCTGGAACTGAGAGGCCCAGAATAGGACACAAGATTCCAGAGACTATTAAAATAATAATACAGACATTTATTTATTATTTATTATATCACTGTCATTTCAATGCAGCAGTAGAGAGAAGGAGTGTTTTCAGAAATGCAGTGCTTGGCTACAGGTATTACAGATGGCAAGGAAGGTATTTTTGACCAGCAGCTGCCCCAAGGTTTTCCATCTGCTCCATGTATAGAGTTTCCTCAGTCCCATGCTCTCTCCCACCACCTATTTTCACAATATTGCTCACTCCCTTCACATCCATCAGTCATTCCCTTGTGATTGACTTTCCCTCTCTGCCCTTTCCCCAGACCACAGGCTCATAGTGAAAACTTCTTGCAACAAAAGCAGCAGTGTCTGTCGATCGGGAGGCTGTGGTTTCTGCTGCCAGTTCAAGTGACAAGTTGGCATCTTGTGACCTCTAATAAACGATCTGCAGTAAGCTCACAGGTGATAAGTCTCCTAGCTGGTAGGCAGGGTGGCCGTTTGTATTTTCCAGAGAGTCTTGAAAAAGACTGAAAAAAGGCTCTCCTCTGCATGTAGTAAAGCTGGGGATTCCTTTCTGCAGACGTTTCAGGTCGCCTTTGTACCTGGGAGAGGTTCAGGCCTCAAGTCAGACAAACTGTGGTTTAACAAGGATAACTCTGATGTACTCAGCAATGTGTAGTTATAGCAAGCCCTTCTCATTCCTTAGTCTGGGCACCTTTCATGCTCCATAGCAGAGAAAGTTTGATACTGAGGATCCTTGGATTCCTGTGAACATGCAGACTATATTGCCCAGGGATTAGAACCACAACAGAGCAGCTAAATCTAGTACCAGTGTTCCATCTCTGAGCAAACCGGTAGTAGACACTACACACAGCTTGCACAGGATCCTGGAAAAAAGTGTGATCTTGTCTCGAGAACTAAACAGAGTTGGCCCTGGTTTGTGCTGGGATGGGAGACTCTCTGGGAACACCAGGTGCTGTAGGCTTACCCTGCTCTGGCAGGAGGGGTGGGACTTAGATGATCTTTTGAGGTCGCTCCCAACCCGTAACATTCTGTGATCTGGGATATGGCTCGCTCTTTGGAAGTAAATAGTGTAACAGGGGATGCCCCCTCCCTGGAAGGGTTCAAGGTCAGATTGGATGGAGCCTTGAGCAACCTGGTGTAGCGGGGGGTGTCCCTGCTCATGGCAGGAGGGTTGGAGCTAGATGACCTTTAAGGTGCCTTCAAACCTGAACCATTCTATGACTCTCTAAATCTATGAACATTGGAAGAAGATGGATTATGCCATTCTTCTCCCAAAGAGCTCCCCATATGGTTGCTCGTTTTATTAGCTTGGGAGAGTAGGGAGGGGAGAGGGCTTACCAACGTGTTTTGTTAGTTAGGTTTGTATTTATTGCATTCTTACTCAGTTTGGCATTAGACAACAAATGCAAATTTATGGGCCAACAAAAACTAATCCTACTGATCACATAAAATCTATCTTAATTACCTATTCATTCGGTATGAGCATGCGGAAACACTCTGCAACAGTCACTTCTCAGCAATCATCTTTTGTTTATCTCTAAGTATTCAATAATTCAGTTAATTTTCTTTCTGGTTCCATGTAACACTAGGAAGACTTGACTAGGTGTGTGCTGAACGTGATGAGGAAACAAAGCAGTAGTCCCTGAGAAACTCTGTGTGTCCACATCAGAACTGCCTTTTCTTCTGCGTGTTTTTCAGTCCTTGGGCTCAGTAGCTAAGTTGGATCAGCCGTGTTCCCATGGCCTGCCTGCCTGCCTGCCTGGAGAGGGATGTGAACAAAATGCCTGTAAGAGCCTTCTGTGACCGTACAAAATGAAGGCAGGAGTTTTTCTAGCTTCCAGCTGGTGCTTAGTGAAACGATTTGTTTTCTGAGATAGGCTTCACCCTAGCAGAACCTGATGATACTTCCTCAGTTCCAAAGATTTTCCTGAATTCAAAAGGAATAATATACCATTATTTTTTGGGAAGATAATAATCTTTAAAAGGCACGGAGCTGCAAACAAGCAGTAAAACCTGCTGAGAACGGTGTTCTCCAGACTACGGTACTGCCTGCTGCCCGCTAAGGCTTTGCCGACACCCTCTCCCTTTACCTTCCTTTATACCTTTAGGATTATCAGCACTTGGAAAAGACTTGTTAAGTCTTGTTTTCTTTAGACTTAACAGTGTCTCGGGTGCTGATTAAAAAGGGAGCTCTCCCTTTTCTTCCTGAAGCCGGTAAGAAATATTATGGAAAATTGCGTTAACTCTTGCAAATCCCTCTACAACTATAAAAGTACAAATGAGATCGTCCCTGCTGTTTCAGTCAGGCCTATGAACCTCAGAGCAATAGGATATTTATAAGAAAATTCCAGACATAGCAGTGGTGCCGTGATCCATATGACCCAAAGTTTCCAGTCTTTGTCTATCCTCCTGTCTTTAAGGAAAAACAGAGGGGCATAAAATGAAAACTTGGAAGATCACAAATCATTGTTATGACTCATTATAATGAATGATTTGCACGGTCCTTTACGGAGCAGTTAGGTTGAGTTTGGGGAGAGAAAAAGAAAGAAAAGAGCCCTTCCTTTTTAATTTTCAACTGTCTTTCCTAAAATAACAACTTTCTCTCTCTTTTGGAGTGAGGATTTTTCAGCTGGGAGAGTGATATAAAGGTGCAGCCTCGCGTGGCTGTAGTCAACAGCCTTTTGGGGTTTCCATTACAGCCTTAATTCTTACATTGTGGCGTTTCAAACTGAGCTGTAAATTGCTTGAAGTTGAACTTTGGAAGTTTTCAAAATGTATTTACAAATAAGAGAGATCATTTCACTGGGTAGGGCTTTTCAGTTCTGTGAAAAAGAACAGTGGCCAAACAGCTTTGTGATTCAGTTTTGGATGCTCAAGATTAGTCTTGTGACCACAGCGGATAGATATCCTTACGTTTTGGGTTAGCATGACTTTTTGTTAACTGTTAGGAGTGTCAGAGCTATTAGAAAAATCAAAATTAACCCACTGAGGTCTGAAAAGAGCTGCTGGGTATTTTGCACTACATGGAATTTGTGAGAACTCATCTTCTTCGGGTTTGTAATATTGATTCATGCGGTGAATGAATAGGGAGTGTTCCAGCGTGTCAAAGGTTTCTCCTCACCTCCTAGGATAAATTTAATATTACACAAAAATTGGCTGAAAGTGAGGTTAGGTACCTGTGGGTCCTAAAAGCCACCGGCCAGCTACCATTTCAACAGAGAGCAAACTGTCCTTAAAGCTATGAGATGACCTTTAGACTTTGCTTTTCACAGAGGGTTTTGCCCTTTTTCAGATAAATCGTGTTGCAGGAAGCAAGAGTGTTCTAATATTTAGCTATTTTTACTTGAACACCTACAGCAGCAGAAGTCATAGTGCTTCAGAGGAAATCTCATCCTTAACTTGCCTTGTCCCTGCCTTAGTGTATGTTAAGAATTGCTGGGGTTGCTCAGCACCCCACCTGATAATGAATTCCATATAAGCTGTAATATCGGGGCACAACTGGTCACCCTAGCAGTGAGTTTCCGTCTGTAACTGAGAATGTCCTTGGTTTTCTAGTTTTCTTTCAAAAGGAAATGCTGCTTTAAGGCTGAATTCTTTATAGAAATGCTTGAAAAACATAGAAGTGCAGAAATAATACAGAGAAATTATGAAGTTACAGAAATCCTAGGAAAACACTTTTCCATGGAAGCAGAGCATACAAAGTAGGCAGTGCCCACCCTATCTGTATCAGCTCTCAATCACTTCAAATGCTTTGCTGCTACTAAGAAAGGGCAAGTGAGCTAAGTTTTCAAAGGCAGAATATTTAGCTCAGCTTTTCAGTCAAGCCTGGCTGTGTCCTTCCCAGGATTTGAAGAATCTCAACCACAACATTTTAATGAAATTGTTTCCCTTTTAAATATTTTCCAGCACAAGCACGGGAGGTTGTGTGAACACTCAAGACTAACACTTCTTTCAGCAACTTACAATTTTGTTTTGGCTATTTTCCACTGAAAATGAGTTTGAATTTCTACATCTGACCATTTCTTCCCTTTGGGAGAAAAGATATTTTTGGTTATCTTTCCTACTTTGACCATAGGGAGCAAGTGTAATGTATATTTTATTGTGGTTTGCAAATTTTTGGTGCTAAATCATTTTAATTTAAAATATATATATATATATCTGAATAGTCTAAACCTTGATGGGATTGATCTCATCAAAGAGCTTATAATGCTAATGAATACTGAAAAAGCATGAATAATGAGTAATGAAAAGCCTTGAACAACCTTCCAAAAAAACCTCCCCCAAAACCTTTTTTGCCAGAAAGCTGCAATGATTTTCCTGCCTTCTCAGAAGGAAAAGGGCTGCGCGGTTACCATAGGGGACACAGAAATCAAAGCTTTGCTGAGAAAACTATGTAGAAGTATTTGGCCCTTTCTAATAGAAATTATTGAAGAAAAATGTGACTTTTTCCTGTGGGATACAGATCTTAATTACATTTTGCTGAACTGGAAGAGTATTGCTATCAGGCTTACTGCTTGCATTTTGGATATTTCCAGCAATGCCGACTAGTAATTACTCATCTAAAGCCGTGCTGTGGCTTATCAGATAAGTGTTTTATTTTATAAACAGCCCTCACAACTTTTAAGTCGTAAAAAGCACCCTGCATTTTAAAGGCAAGCAAAATTATTCCTGTAATTTGGCATCATTTAACTGATAGATGAATTTTTTATTCATTTTCGGTTTTCAAAGGCTCTGATTCGCAGAGACTCGGTCATGGATTTGTAGATCACAGTCATGTCACAGGACACAGGGATGGCTCTGTGGGGTTAGACTAAAGGTCCATCTAGTCCACCAAAGAGAGGTCAAGGAGGTATATTTTTGTAATGGAAGTTAAAGTGTGATAAGAACAGGTCCATTTTTAAGCAGGCACATGTTAAGCCACTGTAATCAGCCAAACCACAGTCTCATTGTTCCCTGACTCAACACCGGATACTGTGGCTTTCCTATACTATAATCTACTCATAGAATCATTGAATCCTCATGGCTGGGAAGGACCTCTAGGATCACCAGGTGCAGCCCTCATCCCAAAAGCTCCCTAACACCTAGACCATGGCCTCAAGTACTCTAACTACTCGTTTTTAAACACCTCCAGGGATGGTGATTCTACCACCTACCTGGGTAGCCCGTTCCAGTGCTTTCCTTTGAAAGCTCTTCTAGTCATTACTTTCTATTCCTCATCATTTTGTCTGTTGTTTCTCTATAAGCTGTTTTGAAGGATAACATACAAGACTTTATCCAAAACTAATGAAAACCAGATTTTTGCTGTTGATGTATGAGGCCACGAGTGACTACCCATATTTAAACTCAAAAAAATAACTCCATCATCTCTGACAACACAAAATTATTCCTTATGGTGCCATTTTCAATGATTTGGCCAGTTACGATGAGGGACAAAAAAAAAATCCATAGATTTTCAGGGTATTGTTTTTACTTGGGAAATAGAAATGACAGGAGTTTTCAGAACTAAACTATTGCTGCAAGAAACCAAATGCTGTTTGGACCGTGACTGCTGTCTGCAGAGTCTTTCACCGGTGTCTCTGAGTGCTCTATACACAAGGTGTAGACAGAAAAATACAAGTGCCCTGGGCATTTTCGTTCTTAAAATCTAAAAGGAAACTTGCACAGAATCACAGGCACAATATTCTTTGATCAGTTTTTAGGTTGGAATAAAACCGTGGTGCTTTTCCCTAGGTTAATTTTTTTTAATGGTCGTTTTCACTGAAGTTGTGGTTGTCACTGGTTTCAGCCCCCCTCTCCACACGCACACGCTCACTGAAAGAATGAAGGTTTAGATAAATTGGTTTTAACCCAAAGTAGCCCAGAGAGGGGATGATCTGGACTCAAATGTTGTTCCATCTGAATTCTCCTGTAACTTGCTAAATGCAGCGTTGATTCAGCTCTGACTTCTACCACGAGTGTACTCCTTATTCAGATGTAGCTCTTTGCTTCTACCTCACCCACTGGTAAAGCTTCCTCCTTTTACCCCACTTCTATTTCAGAGATCTTTTTGTCACAGTATAAATGAATAGATAACCAGTCAGATAGGAGTGGACAGAGGAACAGACCAGGATTGAAATAAGGGAGAGGTCAGGTGTTGAATGGACAGTGTTTGATAAATACTCTGGTAAATGCAAGGATTCATCAGTTTGCCTTGGGTAATCTTTATTTGACCATCCTGGTTAAATAATTTGACAATAGCTGGTAGTTAATATTCTAAATACTTCAGTAATACTTCTCTACCCACAGTTCTGCTTTATTACTTGTGAAATAACTACGAACTGTGTGAAAAATACAGTGGAAACAGATCTGCATCTGCTATGGAGAATGATTGGAATAAATTCTGTCCTTTGCCTGTTCTCTATGTTTCAGTTTTATTGTATCCTTGTATGGGTTTTGCAGTTAAATAATCATCATAGCAGCACTGTTATACTTAAAATATGAGCCCTGCGCTAGCAAAATTTATATCTTTGGCTTTTAATAACTAGGGGTTTTGTTTTGAAATCTAGTATTCAGTTCTTCAACAGCTCGTAGGATTTACTGTTAAAATAAGTGACGGAATTATACTCTCAATTTACTTATTATCCTGTAAGTAACATAAGCAACTCCGAGCACTTGAGCCAAAAAGTGAAATAAATTTTATTATCAAAGTCCATTTTGCAGCGCAAAGTTTTGTGTGAAATTTAAGCTTCAGCAGATAGCTCGAACTAGCAGTAGTAACACCTGAATAAATGTTTAAGTTAGCAAATCAAAATCTTTTTAAACTAGAACGCAGTTATTTTTTATTAGAAGCATGTCAACGGTTAAACAATGTGTATTTATATAAAGCTTCAGACTATACATTTGCTACCCTTTTTTTTTACGCCTCGGTACTATGTCTACGTCTCAGTCATGGAGGGAAACGTCAGGGTCTTTGCTCAAAATAGAACATACGATAAAATCCTGGTAAAATCTATGAAGAGTAGGAAAAACACAGAGCTAAGACTGCCGCTTGTTGGCAAGCACCGCCGCGTGGTATAAAGCCTGGTTCTCTGAGTCAGTGTTTTTCTTTCCCTTTCAACTTTGTGCTTGAAGAACTAGTCAGCAGCACTGCAGAAAAGTAGCGAGGCATTCTGGAATCTACGCACGAGGGTACAGGCTTTGCAAACCCAGTGGCAAGGGTTTGGGGAGCCTAGTTTGCTCCACATCACACTGTGGTTGTTCTGCATAGCTGAGATTTAGCTGCTCATTATCAGGATGTGAAAATACTGGTTTCTTCCTTCTTAATTTTAAGGTGACTAAAACAATTTCAACATGAATTGGACATCCTTCTCCAGCCCAGATCAATAAATAAAAGGGGAAGGATTTTTCACTTGATTTGTGATCAGCAGACTTTCAGCCCTAAATACTTGGATACTGTGGTGGCAGACATCCACAGGACAACTTACAGGAGGTGTTCAACAGGCATGAACAAAGAGTTAACAACTGATAGATAAAAACACACAAAAACACTACTTATTCTCCTACAGACGTTGTGTGCTGTTAAAATTGTTAATGGTCTCTCTGTTGCTATCAAAATAAGAGTAATTAGATTTATTAATTTCACAAGGAGTCGTTATTGTGCTGACCAGCATGGATAAGTTTAAATCTTTCTGTGGGTTTAAATCATGCCGTTTCCTGCCTTCTGAACAGACTCCCAAACTTTCAATAATTTTGTAGGATTTCTACTTTTTGAGATCCCATTGATGAGGTTTCTAGGGTGAACAGGGAAGGACCCTGATGTTCTCTTCTTAAACAATTATCTGGACACTTCTGTATTAAAGCCACTGCAAAGGTACTGTCCAGTCAAGGAAGGAATCAAAGGCCAAGACCTGTGGGCTGCTGCTGTGAGAAAGGGAAGTTGTGAGGTCCCAATGATACGAAAGCTGACATTGGGACCTGAAAGGAGGATCTGAGAGGCCAGGCAGTAGATGCTGGGGAGGGTCCCAGATAGGAAGAGGTAACCTTCTAGTGGTCATTGGACTTGATGATCCTAGAGGTCCTTTCCAACCTTAATGAGTCTGTGAACCTGGGGGCAGTGTCTCTGTGAATATCCTCAGGGTGGGAGTGCCTGGTACCATGGAATGGTGTCCAGAAAGCCAAAAAGCAAGAAAATGTGAGGGAAGTTAGCCTGGTGATCAGTTTTAGAGTGATAAAGCTCCCTGTAAACACATAATATGTGAAGTGTCCAGTGGCTTGTGATGCTTGTTGTATGCTCGTAGTTGTTCATCCCAGTCCTGGGCAAGCCCCTGGGCCCGTGTGTTCATTCAGTGACTCTCTGAACACTGCCTGCCCATCCTTCTTTTCCGATTTCAAAATAATAAATTCAATCAGAAGCTCCGATTGCAGAAGAATTTATCTTTGTTTTGTTCTAGCAAAGCTAATAGCACTTGAGGCAGGCATCCAGCTCTCAAAAATGCATGAAATTCAGTGGTTTCATAATGCTTTTAGAAAGGACTGAGCTCGAAGCAGAGAAAGCCATTATATATCCAGCAGTTGTGCTCAGTCCTCTAAACAATCATTAAAAACAGGCCAGGTTGGTTTTTGAAGTTCTCTGTATTATTAAGATTACTAATGCAAGCTGCTACTGCCTCCAGAATAAAGCAAACACGCTTTTCTTCAGCTCTTCCCTGAGCTTCTTATAACAAGTGCTGGCCATCAATTAGCTAGTTCATTAAAAAGTTACACATGATTTTATTGAGGCAAGCAATTCTGAATCAAAGAAGCCAATTCGCAGATCTAGGTTGAGGCACGTAATTGGCATGTAGTTTAGGATCGCTGTTAAAGCTATAAAAAAGATTTACTGGGGAAGGAATGGATCCAACAAAACCCTAAAGGGGAAGGAATATGTTATTTGTGTGACGCGGGGTTGCAAACGGACTCATTTAATAGTGAGGGCTTATCTGCAGCAGAAAGAAATACTGAAAGGAACGTTAACCTTCTTCAGCAAGAAGTCATCCTTCGCCTGATACAGATCGATTACAGAAGGCATGAAGTATTTCTTCTGCTATTCTTGCTCTCAAAGACATAATTTGATTCAATTATTTAAATCTAGTTGACAAGTCGACACCGCGTTAACTGTCAGCCGGAATTCTCCGAGTGTGATCCCCATGCTGTTGACATCCCCAGCGAGTCCGCGATTAAAACCCCCGATCTACAAACAGTCGCGCCTGCACGACTTAGCAGGGAACCTTACGCACGTGTTGGTAGGACATGCTTGAGCATTCGCAGGGGGAAGGAGAGGGAAGCTGTTTACCCTGTGCTTTTACAAGATTTCTCTAAGCTGTAGGAATCCATTTTTGGTTTTGAACCGAGAGGTTTAAGTGATCACGTTTTCACTCCATTGAAACGTGCCCAGAATCCACTTTGTGTTTTCATTGTGACTGCTTGTTTGCCACGATGTAAAAGCTTCTGTAGCTGATAGTGCTGTTGGGCTTTGTGTGGTGGCACTGAGGCATTTTTTTCAGCTATTAGCCTTCCCAAGAGTTCTTTTCAGACAAAATGTTATGCATCAGCTCTTACTGAAGCGTAAGCCTATTGAATAGCATTCTCCTCCCTGCCAACTTGGCAGCGAGTTCGCGTGCTAATAAAAGAGGTTACCCCAGATAGAGATCCCAGATGTGCCTCAACTACTTTTATTAGGACTACGGAGGGGCTCAGTGTTTCGTTCGGCCTCTTTTCAGAAAAGGTGTGGGCTTGCCTTTGTAATTGCAACAAAAAATTGTATTACATCACTGGAAATTTTTTCCTCAAAGAGAGTAAAATGCGAGATGTGTTAGCACAGAGCACAGCTCAGGAATTACTGGTGTTGCAAACAAGGAAAGCCTTCTGCCGCGGTACAAACCTTGATTTGACTCCTCTGTGAGGAAGGAGATGGTGTCTCCTTAGCATTGAATTCAAAATAGCTAGTGATGAGATTCAATGTCATGGTTAGATTAAATAACAGTAGATGTTTCTGAGAAGAGCAGCGTACCTGTGGCAGAAGACATTCTTGACTGTGATGTCTGTTATTCCTTGAAACTGTTGAACACTATTTGTTTTGAGGGGTTATTGTATTTAGCGATAAAGCCAACCTGAGTGACTGCCTGGTACGGGGCTGCTGCAGACTGCAGCTGCTATATTCTGTTATTTTTGAGTGCTGTACCATAATTACATCCTAGAAAGCAGCTTTATTTCTAAAAATACATTCCAAATTTCTCTGCCCTGTTTAGTTCAATCCTTCGGCTGCAGTTTTTAAACGGCAAGAAATAGGGTAATCTGAGATATTCATAAGCTAGTATCATTTGTTAAACTCGCTGTTGCTGTCCATAAATAATAAATAATAAGAGGTTTACAACCTTAAATCATAATCTGGATTTCTCTTTCAAGGCCTGTTGAAATCTTTATTGTCATCAGAATGGAAATAGAGAAAGCAAGGTTTTAATTAAACGCGCTCATTGCTGGCTTTTATTGTTCATCTCACTATTAAATTATGAAAAATGAATGGTGCTTTGATTTCCGACCGTGTCTTTGGTTGATTTTTATTGTAATTGTGTCAGATATAACAAGAAAGAAACCGCACAGTGGATTCATTTCATAGCGAGATGCATTTCCAAACCTCAAGGATTCCCATTAGTTGCCATGGGCTTTGGATCAGGCACGGGGTTAACAGCTTATTTTTCAAACAGCTAGAAAGAGGTGTAAATGTCAAAGGTGATAGCTATACTGTGAGCTCCCTAAACTACAAAAAAAGTTACTCCTAAAGCTTTATTTTTCCTTAGTTTAGCAGCTCCTATGAAAAGAGTATTAATAAGTGTATCAGGAACAGTACCTAATAACGAATCCGATAAGTAAGAGAACCTTTAAAGCTCCTTCTATATAATAATTGGAAAGTTAAAAGTGACTTAAAATCCCTGACTTCTCATGCTGTGATGTAAATTGTATTTTTTTTAGGTTCCAAATTCAAAGAGGGAAAACTGATCCCACCGGTTACAAGAGCCTGGGGGACTGTTTCAGGACTATTTTCCAACGGGAAGGGTAAGAGTATATGTTTTTAGAATTGTCAATTTTATGTGACCTTTTTTAATCACCCATGTTGCTGACATTAGATCCTCTTTATATTCCACTCTGTTGCTGGAATTTGGCGAACACGTAGTCTTACATAATGAGTACTAATTGAAAAGTCTTTGCCTTATTTACACCTCCAGTCCTAAGTTTTTTTGCTGTAAGGTGATGTTTAAAACCAGAATGCAGAGCCAGTACACTGTAGCGTAGCATCCAGGACCTTGTGTCCTCTTGTCCTGCTTTTCTGACCTAGCTCAGCCTGAGCCATTGCCAGTTCAGACAATTGCTTGTTTCCAATCTCTGATGAACCAGCATTCCCAGTTAGCTCTGGTAGACATTTCCAGGACCCGTGTGAGCAAATTCCACAGCTTTTCAGCTTGACAGAATATGGCAAAGGATTTGTGTCCTTAGTCATCTGAATTGTGCTGGTTTCAGAAGGTACCACTGCTCTGTGCCTGAGCTCCTCCAAGGGACTTGGGCTCTGATCCAGACGGGCATTTAAATACACGCTTAATTTTATGACCAGTCCAGTTAAAGCCAGTGAATATAATGGGACTGATCATGTGCTTAAAGTTAAGCCCGTTATCCACAGGAGCTCTTTGGGAGCCAGCCTTTAATCAAGGTAGCTCTAATTAGTAAACACCGGTTTTGAGCAGCTGGCAGGATTTCCACTAGAACTTTGTAAATACAACAACAACTCATTTTTTATCCACATGTTCATCAAAACGGAGGCTGGGTCTAGTGAAATAGATCCACGTTGGACGCAGCAGAGGTGAGGTGAGGCACAGACCTCTGTCCACCAGCTCTGCTGGATAGAGAGAGGTGAGGTGAGCAGTGGAAAGTAAGATCTAGACGACTTTTGTTTCTTACAATGAGGTGTAGCACTGTGAGTACACAGATACAGAGCTGTTCAGCTTGAACTGCTGACGTAGAGGAGTTTATGTGAAGTCGTTGAGAGAGAAGTTGTTGCATTTGGCCGTGTCAGTATGAAATTCATTCTCGATGAAAGCATGATGCTGTGCGTTGTCATTATGAGGAGGTAAAAAGCTTAAAAGCTAAAAACAAAGGATAATTTGTGGCCCCTGGGCTTTTCCAAGTTGAGCGTACCTTGATTTTCATTCCTTCTCAAAAGAGATCAATCTATTTTTAAACACAGGACTGGTTTCGGCGTCTAAGTCTGAGCATGAAAACGCTATCTCATGCAAACTCACTGCTGTTTTTATTTTGTAAACATCTCTGGAGAATGAGTCTGAATAGTCTGAATCAAGAGAATAGTCTGAATCAATTGATTTTAGGGTCTGGCTTTGTTGGCTATTGGATGGTGTTGTGTACCTGGCTATTAGTGCAACCCCCGTGTCTGCAGCAGTGGCAAACTTCAAAATGCAGTTCCCTTGCTGTTTTGGGGAGAGAGAGAAGGAAACAAACACTCTGCATGGTAATTGTTTTGCATGTTGTGCTTTTCAAATGCTTGTCAGAGACACGACTCCCACTTACTCTGTGGAATTGCCTCTGTTATTGTTTTCCCAGTGTTCAGACAGTGCTGCCTGAGACTCAAGGTGTTTCACTAAATATTAAGGGTCTGAGCACAGCAGTCCTCTCTGAACAGTTTCATAAAGGATTGCTGAAGACTGTTGGGTTGGGTTTTCTTTCCACAGAATCCTAGTGGCCCAATCGTGGACTTAGAATATGATTTCATATTTATATCAAGGCATGACAGTGTAAACAGGGAGAGACAATTGCATTATGTTACTCTAGGTGTAAATCACCATTTAGCAGTGGTTTGCACTAAACTCCAGTTGGAGCAGAGCTAATGCAGAGTTTTACTTGCCTGTTGCCAAAGCAGTCCATACTGACCTAAACAAAACAGTAAATTCTATGGTTACCATCAGGAACGTGAGGTAAATTCTCTCTGTACCTGTTCACTGAATTCTTCTTTTCTCCAGGAAGTTAGAGAGAGGCAGAAGGCTGCATTTAAACAGTCATCAGTAGTAAGCACTAGGGAAAATGGGGACAGAGAAGCTCAGATCTCATAAAATCTTAGATTTTGGCTAAAAATTGGGAAAAAAAATCATCTAATCCTAAAAAACCCTGTTTGAGTCCATAAGTCTTGTGTCCCCATCTGCACAAAGTGGTAACACTTGTAAGGGAAGCGAGCGAGGTGACCATGAAGTATTTTAGTTAATGGAAACCTTGAATCCTGATAATCCCCAACTTGGGCACCACAAAAACATGCAGAAAAGAGCACCAAGAAAAGGCTTCACATTTAGGTACCAACCCAATGAAAGCAGTTTATGAGGTGTTCAGATTATGTGGTGTGCCAGTCTTGGAGAAGGGTGTAAGAAATGCATTCATCGTGCTGATATGTGATACCCCTACTGATGTGTGGCACTTCTAGACTGAACGGGTTCAAGCTGAAAGAGGGGAGATTTAGGAAGAAATTCCTCCCTGTGAGGGTGCTGAGGCACTGGAACAGGTTGCCCAGGGAGGATGTTGGCTGCTCCATCCCTGGAAGCGTTCGAGGCCAGGTTGGATGGGGCTGTGGACAACCTGGTCTGGCGAGAGGTGTCGCTGACCCATGGCAGGGGGTTGGTGCTGGATGATCTCTGAGGTCCCTTCCAACCTAAACCAGTCTGTGATTCTGTGAAATAGCTAACTCAATGTACACTGACTGTAAAGAGTCCAGGCATCTCCCTCCAGCCCTCAGAATTCCCTCCTGGCAAATGTGATTTTATGTTAGCTTGGCTACAAAACAAACTAATTAAATAAAGGAACATAGTAGGGAAAGAAATGTTACTAATGACCTGCTCCTGAAAGGGATTTCATTTGGGAACAGCGCTTATGCTCTGCTGTACTTTTGTTTTCAATAGCAGCAGCTATGTTATGGGCTAGAATGTCAGAGCCTAGTTCAGGCTTCCCAGTGCCTTCGTTTTTTGACCTTGTTCTCTTGAGGTTAAATGTAAAGGATCAGCCTAGGAAGTGCTTGTTTTTCTGAATTCCTGTGCCAGTGTTTCACTTTTCTGACTGAAAATGAAGCAGGATTACTGCTCAACTGCAGTATCACAGGACCGATATCAGGATTTCATAGAAAGCTTCTTCATCACAAATAATGGCCAGGATTTCCTCAACCATCCCTTGGATTTTCTCCTCATTATAATGAAAAAGGCAGAGGAAGTATTTCCAGTGTAACCACTAATAGAACACTGTCCTTTTCAAAGAATCTGAAGACTCCTTTATCTTCACAAAATACTAGAATTTTCTAACCAAAAAAACCACAGAAAAGGGGGAAAAAAAAGCCCTACAAAAGCTCCCTTTCCCTTAACTTTGAGCAGCTCTTTACATGGAAATAAATTTTCTCCACAGGGAATTGAATTCTTCAAAGAAGGACCCATCCCTTGAACTCTTTTCTTGTCTTACAAGAAAATGGGAGCCACAAAACATAAAATTTAATTGAGACCCACTAAAGGAAGGCTCAGCCGAGCAGAGCATTAAAGGTCACATAACTTTCTATTAAAGGGAGGCTGGAGTATTAACTGCAGGGCTTTTGCAAAGTTGGGAGCATCCACTCGCTGCCGATGGCACGGGACTGCAGTGACACAAATCCTCTGAGGTGCTGAGCAACCTCTGCTGAGCTGGATTCACTGGATTAACTGGGAGCAGGGTGCCTGAGTTTCTCTGGCTTCGCTAGGAGATGGTACTTGAATTGGCAGACCTTTGACAGGAGAGCTTTACCCACCAGGAGCATTTCTGTTTATTGAGGAGCGACAGCTTTACAGCCAACATAAAAATCATCCCACCTTTACTGGGGAAGATGTTTTGATACAGGATTAACTGGGAATATTAATAGAGAAACCTTTAGAGGTTTTTTTTTGCAGATCCTACAGATGAGAGGTTGGATTCTGCTAACTGGCTGATTTTTTTGTCATCGTCATCTTTCCTGCATTTGTATTCACTTGCTTTTTCTTTGATAGTGATTTAGGCTCAAATATGAAATGTAAGAACAAACCCAGGCTCTAGCTGAATGTATACGCTGCATCTCTATTGAAGACACATGGTGTTGTGTCTCGTGTTAAGAAAGGAAAATTATGCCCATCTGCACTGTCTTCATTTGGAGTTAGAGCACTCAAATGATGGATGCTTTTATTTCGAGTCTGTAAACAACTTTGTTCTTCTAAACTTGGATTTGCATGGGCTCCTAATTTTAACAGCAAATGTTCTGGGTTGCAGTTGGCTTTTTTGCTAGATAAGGGGGCAAGAAACCTGTTCCTTTCCCACTCTTTTGTTAACGTGCCTGAAATCAAAAGGGTAGTAATGTCCTGGTTTCCAGCTTTATAGCCTTTAAATAAGTTATAACTTGAATAAGTTGCAGTTTAAAGTGCTGGGACTTAGAACTAGATAGTCCTGAGAAAGTGGAAAACACAGTTGTCATTGCTCTTGGAATCACAGGATCGTCACGACTGAAAAAGACCTTCAAGATCATCAAGTCCAGCTGCCCACTCTGCAACCCCCAATCATTAAACCATCTCCTGAAACTCTTATCTGTTCTTTTTTTGAACCCCTGCGGGGTTGGTGCCTCCAACCCCTCCCTGGGCAGCCTGTTCCAAGTCCTCTCCACTCTTTCTGAGCCTTCACAACTTATACTGCATTATTCTATTATATATGTTGAATTTGCTTTGGGAAGGAGCAATTACCCCTATCAGCAGCTTTAGAACTACTCCTGTCTTGTTCTCAGCACTCTCTTGTACCTGTAATTGTATGACCGCACACCTTCTATTTGAGAAGTGCCACCCTGACTCATGCATTAGTGGGATTAGGTTATAAAACTGCACAAAACATGTCAGCTCTGGGTGGAGCAGTGGCAGAGGAGCCAAGACGGAGCAGGATGAGTGTGGAGCTGTCAGCAAACAAGCTGGAGCTAAAGAGTTCCTGTTTTACATGATATCAGCAGTTGTTCATTAATGAAGGAATTTGCCAGCACTCTCCTTTGTCCTGCCTCTATCCATCGTGGAAACAAGTGCTTGAGAGTCTACAGCAGCTCTCTCGTGTCTTGGCTCTCCCAGTTGGCTGCAGATGACACACTGCTGCTTCTAATTGCCAGCAGGTCAGAGAAGGAGACTTGTAGGGTTGCCAGCCCTGCAGGCAAGCACCAGCCTCTGGCACTCACCAGCTCTCATCACCACCAGTTCCTGGGGCCCAGCTGGCTCTGTGCTCTTCCAGCTGGGCTAGGAAGACCTACCAAAAGGCTGCCAAAGGAGTGTTATACAAGATACAAATACTTGAACCCGAGGCCTTCAATGAAATTGCCTAGCAGGGAGGTGTGACGTGGTCAGTCGTGCCAAAAGCCCTTTTCCCAGCGAAGTTATGAAGAGGAGACTTCTTTCCACTTACTGGAGGCATAAATTCCTGTGGCATCAAAAGACCAGACTTTAGGCTCTGCTTTAAGTGTTCTGAGGCAAGCAGAAGTCGTAGATTAAGATGTTATTTTCCCTTACCCCACTGTTTGGTCTCTTGCTGGCACTTGAGGAGAAGCATAAGTGAATTTGGACCTGTAGTTGGTTGCTACCTTCAAGAATTTTATTTCTTAGTAGGGATTCATCTACACTGACAGTTCCAGATGCTGTGATCCTGCAAACAGGCACCTTCTCTGTAGGAACCATAACTTGTACCTGAACCCTGAGGAAGGTCAGCTGGCACTTGTACTTCAGAAATAGCTCTTCTTAGCTCCATCTCTTAGTCCTACCAGCCTGCCTCAAACTTAGGAGCTCGTAATACTTGCACAAGCCTTGCTAAAATGAGACTAAGATGCAAAAATGATAGCACTGTTGTCCCAGAATGTCCCTCTGTATCTATCCTGATGCATCCCCATCCCCTACAGCTGATTTTTTCTGCTCTTTATCCCACGGATTGTAGAAATTTTTCCGTGGGTCACATTATGCTTCATCGGCATCTTCCTGCCCTGCCATTGTGGTTATCACTCACCTCACTAAAACCCCGTGATTTAGAGGATCAGGAGTCACTATCACGTTCCTTGGTGAAATCATGTGAAACATAGAGTCCCTTAAGCTAAGTAACACTTTGTCAAGTGAGGAGCCATAACTGCAGTGTTGAAGGACAGTGTGTTGGCTTCAACTCTGAAATCTTAGCTTCTGTGGATGAAACCTAAAGTCTTTGGGCTGAAATTTTGAACCTTTCTGCTTCCTTTGCATGTTTTTAAAGAGATGCTCCATGGTTCCAAAACCTTGTATTTGCCTATTTTCAGGGAGCATGAGCTTGCAAAATGTAGGTAGCCATGTGGCAAGTTCCCATAGCACCTAATTAAAGTACTCAACTGTTTAATCTGCCCATTTACTCTGGATGGGAGGGACCAATCTCACTTGCTTTGCCATTTGCCGTCGCGAGTGCCCCGTTACAGGACTGTGCTGTCTCCAGACAGTCAGCAGCTTTTAGAGCGGTCTTTCTGTCATGAGGTTTTCATCATTCGCTTCAGGCAGGAATTATCTGTTCCGGACTGGAGGTTCCCTACCCCCATCTTCATATGTTAACACTTGAAAACAGAAGAAATGGCTCTGGAATGTGAAAAACTCCTACTCCCCGTTTTCTCTCTGGAATACAGAGAGGTTGTACGGCTGTAACTAAGGGCAGCGTTTGGCCAACCACGTTTCTAGTCCTGATGGACACACGTTTTACTCGCAGTTTGATCTGGTCTGTGTGGCAACACAGGGAACGGGAGCACTGCTTAGAGGATTGCTTGTGTGGGTCATCCATTTAAAAATGAATTGTTTGCTAATTTATTTGCCGTAGGAACAGAACACAATAAAATAATGTGAGTCTTAAAAGCAGCTTAGAAGGTGCCAGAGCTTAGCTGGTGTTAGTCATTGTCATTTCTAAGGCAAGAAATATTTGTAGTAAGGAAATATCTTGTATTTCTTAGAGGTCTAAGTTGTTTGGGGATTCTAAGTTTGAAATATTTTTAGAATCAGATCGCTTTAAAGTTGTGATTTCTTGAGCATCTCTACTTTCCACTAATCTATCATCAGCAGAACTCATTATAGGATCAGCATTAATAGCAGTAACTCCTGCAGAACAATTTGGAAGCAGATAACTGCATGATAAGATGCTGATAGCGGTAAGAAGATACCTACAAGAATTGCTTACCATCTATTTTTTCCTGTCTACTGTGGTTAGCAGAAGACCATCAGAACTTATATTTTTAGTCCTTGTGCTTTTAACATTCAGGAATATTTTTCATGTTACCACATCAGGTTCCTGTTGGTTTCAAACATCTTGTTTAAATAGATCAATGTCACAATAATGCTTCTAAAAACCCTTTTAGCCTAGTGTATGGGAAATATCATACTGTGCTGCATCATCAGTTTCCCTGTGTTTCTGTTCTCTGAATGTGAACAACATATCCACCAGGTTTGGTAGCTCAGGATAATGGCCATGATTTTCTCTCTCTTCAGTAACTGGTTCAGCGTGAGGGGTGGCAGAATTTCGTAGCAGTAATGGCAACGTGCTCCAGTGCCCCAGGCAGAGGTTTGCACCCAGGGCCGTGACGGGCATGTTTCTACCCAACATTATTCACTTCAGGCAGTGACTCAGCAGAGCCCCAAACCTCCTGTACCTTCAAGTGCAGTAGGGTAGAGGGATGCTCTGCTTGGGGAAGCTGAGCTGCTGAGCTGAGAGTCAGAAAGCAAGGAAGAGCTCAAACACAGAGTACTGCATGTATTGTCCTCCTCCAAGGCTTCCTTGGCTCACGCAGGGCTCTACAGAAATTTTCAGGGGATGAGATGCTTTCAGGTGAGGAACTTGAAATTAGTCACAGCCACTGCTTTGTCTCCTCTGAGCAAGGACTTCACTAATTACTGCTAAGGTGAAGTGGCTGAATTAAGCTTAAGTCACACTCGTGGATCACAATACTTTTGGGATATCTGTCCTTAAGTCAACTTGTGTGTTCTGAAATGGTGTGTATGTATAAATACATTTTAAAATATATATTATATATAAAAATACACATATTATGGTCTATATATATATATAGTTATGGGGTGTGTGTGTATATTTATGTGATGTGTATATATACACACAGTATCTAGAGATACCTATAGATATTTATAGTGCTATCAGGACTTCCAGGACACAAATTAGTATTTAAAAGGTGAGACGGTGATTCTATCCCAGATGGAGGGGTAGGAGATCTCTCAAACCTGAGCTATTGCAGGGCTGCTGCTCCCAGCTGCAGGGAGATAAAAGGATGTGAAATCTGTCTGAAACTTCTTTCCTATCAAAGGTAACAGCTCTGAAATCTGGTGATGGCATCGGCTGTGGTCGGCTGTCAGGATTAACTCTCGAACCGTTGGGTAAATTTAGCCATTAAGCTTTAGAATTTCATAAAGACATCAGTGCAAGGACTTCACGATGCAAAATGATTTGCAGTTATGTGTCTTTATTAAAAGGCAAATTATTATTTAATTCTATGTCATTCAGGCTTCTAGTAGCCAGTAATTGTTAACCTACTCTTTAAAAGAAAAATTCCACTGTATCACGGGATAAAAACAGTGACCTGAGAAGAGATAAATCACTTTTATGTCCCTGGAACAGCTGACTTTACACTTTTATTACATTGTTTGAAAAAGCATCTTTTCATCTGGAAGGAATCAGTTTAAAATGTGATTGTCAACACAATGAGACCAGCTCGCTGTGTAAAATGGCTGCTTGTGAAGCTTCGAGCCACGGTCCTGCCAGGATTTTCTTTACAACCATTACTTACTAGAACCCAGAGATTTTTAGATGGGATGTTCACAGGAAATACCTGGCAGGCAGCATAAAATGCAAAGTTAAAGCGGTTTTTATTTAAGTCGTAGCAAGTGTGAGTGTGAAAATGAGCAACAGTGGTTTGGGTCAAAAGCTCTCTTTTGAAAATTAGGGGTTTAAAATTGTAGTTTGAAGTGGGCAAGAGAAAAAATCTTCACTCATTTTTCCATGTGCTGACCAAACGAATGAGGCATTAGTACATTTAGCCTTTATCTCGCTTTATCTCGTGCTTGTTTGTGATGACACTGTTATACCTCTCTCTGATCTGCGGGTCTTTACCTCCTCTGATTTCATTCTCTTCAGTGATTCTAGGTGAAAACAGTTTTGTCTCTGTTTTGCAATCCTTTTATTTACTCTCATCCTTCTGCTTGATTTGAGCCCCCAACATTTTTCAAATCTCTATAAAATGCAGATGATGATTCTACGCAAAAGATAACTTCAGGCGATAAAACACTGTAACTCCAGAAATAGTGGAGCTCTGCCATGCATTTGCTCATGATTGTAATTGCAAATTACAAGGGTGCAGTATTAGTATTAGTATTCTGCCTATTAGGATATTAGAATAATAGAATATTAGGATATTAGAATAATAGAATATTAGATCTAATAGAATATTTTTCAATACTCATAATTTTTTGTTTTCAGGATAGCTTAATTATATTTCACTTACAATCCCTTTACTAATGACTTTTTTCTGCTCTGAAAATAGAGGCATCCTCAAATCTTTTTTTCTTAATAAATTAATAAATGTAACGCTGGAAGGTGGAGAGCATTATGCTTATAAAACACATCTCTGTTGGCAAGTTCATGTTTTCATAACCAGCTTCATTTTGTTTGCTACTAGAGCTGCCACTGCAGCAGTACGAGATGCTACTAGGCTCATCATCATCTCTGATACCAGTACCAACCCCTGTTCTCTTTGCAGTAGTCTTCCTGCATCTCGTACTTCACACGCTGACAGAAATCCAGTACCATCCATGTTGAAAATGTCTCTGCTTGACCACAGAGGAGAAACAGTTTGTCTGAAGCAAAGCACTAACCCGAATTAAAAAAGCGATGTAAATATCCGTGAATAGGTTAGAGAGATTCAGATAAGTAGATTTTCCATGGAATGCATCTTACCTCAAACAAGGTAAAATGAGGAATTAGCACTGAGTATGGAAATATTTGAGGAGAGTGTGTTTCACTACGATGCTCGGTCGGATTTGAGGGCAGATTGCATTCCACATGCCTCTGAGAATCAAACTGTGAACAAGTTAATCACTTCTTTTGCCTGTTACGCTGTTTGCCTCTTCAAAGAAAATCCAAATCTAAATTAGAGATGAGATGGTTGGGGTGGGGAGGTTTATTCATTTCTGTTTTCTCTGCTTATGCAACTTTACTTACAGCCTGCTGCGGTTCTTGACAGTGCAGAGCACTTCTCTCTAGGTCAGACACTCCAGAGTCTTCAGCTTTTGTGTAGCAGATGGGGCAGTAAGTCCCGACTCTGAAGCCCTGGCTCTGGTTGTGAACACAAGATCAGTTCCCATGCTTTGGGTTCTTTTGCAGCTTGCCTTTGGTGTTTGTGTATCTTTGCTTAGATTGGCTTTGCCTGAACTTGCACAGACGCTGGTTTGTCGCCGACTATCATGCACTGGGTGTCTCAAGTACGGGATGATTTTTCAGGGGTTATTTTAACCCGATAAATGGAGTTTTTCCATAATAAGTAAACACCTCTCTATCATAGGAATTTGGTAGCCAAACCCAAGACATCTATTCATTGTTCTGTGTTGAACTGTACAGCAGGAACAAATACTTTTACACTCCCAATGCCTCCTAATCTAGGTTTGGGTTCAGATTACTTTACTGGTAAAACACGTCTGTAAAAACCCACTTTTTTTCCTCATTTCAATGTTACATAAAGTGATTTTATATCCTGATGTAATCAAACAATCAGATTTCATTCAATATACCTTCTTTTATTTGTAAAAGGCCGCCTCATAGCAAAATAAATACTCCACTTAAGTCTTCAAATCATAAATTCTAATTGCTTTCTGCATAAAATTCTTTATAACATGAGAAAAAGGCTTCGATATTTTAGGAGGTGATTTTTCACACCACTTTTAGTAGGAAATGTCTGTAATGAGGAAATATCCATTACCCTTTAGTATGCAGGTAATAGTTACTCTTTGGTTTGGTTTTGATTTAGAAGAACCCGGTTTCTGGGTAAAACACTGTCTGACTGGCATTTGAGCCTTTGCTTTAAGATATTCTCACATCATAATCCTCTACCTTTGAACTCATAATATCTTAATAATATCTTAATTATCTTAGAAGCTTTTAATAAATGTATTTTATATAAATTTATTANNNTAAATATATACTCTAAATATCTACTCTAAATATCTAATACAAATATATAATATAAAATTATTATATTTATAAATTAATATATAGCAGTACATTTATATTATATATGAAAATATTTTTATAGTTATAGATAATTTTATATTAAATTTTATGTCATTTATACAATTAAATTTATATCCCATATTAAACAATTTCATCTCCCTTTTTTCTCCTTTAATCTTAACAAGCGGGTGATTTAATTGCAATGCGAAATCCAGTTTCTCTTTCAGAAGGCTGTAAAAGGCAACCCCACATCTTTCCGCTGCGTTTTAAAAACAGCCCGTGTAAAAAAAAATGTATCGTCACCATTTGGAGAGGAACTCAAAGGTTTCCACCAGTCTTTCGGCAGCTCGTGCTGGTAATTGCAGCTAGTCGAGAACTTTTTGAAGCTGTAGGATTACAGCGAGCAAAATAACAGGATGGTTTGGTACAATTAGGAATTTTCATAGGCTTCCTCCAAAATTTTATAAGAGTAATTTTATCTCGTGGCGCATAAAGGAAAAGGGAAAAAGGCAATTTAATGTATTCCTGGGAACAATTATAGCGGTGTAAAAGGTGAAAAATTTACTAGTGAGCACTTTACTAGAGCCACAGTTGGCTGTCATTGCAAAATGTGAGCAATTGGTGGCCTGAAAGTTTTCCTCAGCATCCTGTTTGGGAAAAGGCAGGTTTAGAAGTTGGTCTTTCTAAGTTACCGTGAGAGAATGCTTGGAATTTTGTCTTTCTACCAGAAAGGATTGGTTTTCCCTTGATTGTCATCAGTTTGCTAGGTTGTCCTGCTATTTAAGCTATTAAAGACCGGTGTGCTGCTTGGTCTCAGGTGATCCATAAAAAG
This sequence comes from Upupa epops, assembly GCA_013397515.1. Lineage (NCBI taxonomy): Eukaryota > Metazoa > Chordata > Aves > Bucerotiformes > Upupidae > Upupa > Upupa epops. The sequence goes on along the minus strand of VZRI01008403.1, from coordinate 75,257 downwards.
GAATGAAGCCTTGGGAAGGTAAACCATCACCAGACTGGCTCGCTGTATCAGCCTTCCATGACGGAAGCTCTTTGTTGAGAATTGTTGGCAATTGCAGCAGTTTCCAACCGAAGATAAGAGCCGGCGTTCTCGGATAATGCCCTCGATCACACACCTGATGACAGACCCCTGCATGCAAGTTTTTTCAGGTGCGATGTTTGCTCAGTAATCCTTCAGTGCCAATCTTTTCTAAATGGTGAGCAGGTCCCGTCAGTAATGGCCATCAGCCATTAAGCTGGCAATATTTGTCATATATCAGGTTTCGGCTTTGTTACTGCAGCGTGATGAATGGAGGCTGGTATGCTTAGAGAAAATAAAGACATGCTATAAATTTAGCAGTCAGTACTAAACGAGTTGCTACTTTAAAGGCCTGAGTTTCACATCCTTCTGAAGTCAACGGAAAGTATTCTGTTGCCTACAGCCTTTATATCAGGCTTTTCATTTTCTTTCTCTAAGGAGCAGAACTCGGAGCCACTGTTAAAGCACAGGTCCCCATTTTTCACCACACACACGTTTACACCTGAGTAGCAATTTTACTATAGCGTGTAGCTGATGTCCCGATGTTGATGTGCCGTGCAAGTGTTTGGATGAAATGTGGAGAGAGTGTATCGCTGAGCCAAACAGAGTCATTCAGTAAGTGGTCAGAAATGGGGTCAGGCTGTTCAAAAATCCATACCATGGCTCTTACAGCTGGGGGTTTTTATGGTCCCAGTAATTTCTACACCACATTTGTGCTTTGATTTCTGCTTTATTTACTTATTAGACTTATTCTGGATGTTAGTCGGTATGAAGATAACATTCAGAAATCATTGAGGGCATTACAATCTGCCCGTGGTCAAGGCCTAGATTGTGCTTTGTGCTGAAGTTCAGACAGTGCCCAAAGAGCTTAGAATTAATTAAAATCCCTTCTGGTGACGTTAAGATAATGAATTCCTTTTGTATGTGCCAGGATATAAGTAAACCTGTGAAAAACAAGTACATATGTCAGTAAAATATAAATAAACATAGGAACAGTAAGGCAATATTATAAGGTATAAGCCATATAAGCATTAGCCTTTGTTACTCTCCTTGTATGCACAACAGTTTAAGCCAAATAGGAGCTATTAAAGTCTTAATTCTAGCCTCATCTAGTAAAATGTTGTGTAATAACCTCTTACTTACTAGCTAGAATATTTCTTATAGCAACTTCAGTTTCAAATGATCTACCAGATGTCCTGCTTCTTGGCATGATAGAGATGCTCATATGTGCTGCTTCGATTGACATACCTATTTTTCAGTGATAATAAATGCTCTCAAATTCAACCTCCAATAGTTATGCAACCCCTCATTTTCCTACTCAAGCTAGTGGTACCATTAGGTGAAGATTTACTTCTTCCCTTTGTTTTTTTAAGTGCTAGGAATCAACTTTGTGCTACCAGTGAGACGACCTAAATCAGATATTAAAAGGAAAATGAATATATGTGTGGTAAAGAATAAGCAGAGAGGGGTCAGTCAGGAGAAACACACTACAGCTTGAGTAGCTTGGGGTGTTACTGCTGAGGGACCTCCTGTAGGGAACACATTAACAGCAGACATCTGACATAGAAAGGGTTTGGGGCACTGTGCTAGTTAGAGAAGAGTTCCATACTAGAAAATGATGCAAAGACAGAAGGGGAAAGACAAAAATACATTCCAACAGTGTGTGTGACTAGGGTACAACAGACAAGATCCTAAAAATGGGGCTGTACTCTTTTGGGTTTGTGTTAGCAGGAGTACTTGACTTTCAGCAGAGGAAAAGAGCAAATCTGAATGTAAATTTGGGCTCAGACCCTGGTTCTTTTCGGTCAGATTGCACAACCACTTTAAAACTCCATTCTTCCTAACAAAACAATCCAACATCTTAGATTCATCTAAGCTGCTGCTGCTTGTCTACTCCTTAGGACCTTCCTCAATTCCTCCTGTGCCCGGGAAGTTATTCCATTCAAAATGAAGCTCATGTTGCCTTCCAGAGCACGGCCCGTAAATTTTCCTCTGTCCCGCTGTGTGATCATTACAGTCTGCAGTGCCGTAGGCTCTGTATGGCCAGCGCAGCCTTTCCACATTCATTAGTGACCTGCAAAATTACAGATTATTTACCAAGTTCTTCTAAGTCTTTCCTGGCATAGTACCTAAACCTGCGTTTAAGACAACATATTAAATTACACACTACTTAATTTTACAGTTGCCCTAGGTTTTAAGATACCCAGCATGGAAAGTAGGATTTAGACACCTTTAATTCTGTCATGTAAATAATATCGGTCTGTTGTGCCAACAGGTGTCTAGCAGACATTTCTACAAGTCTGCGTGGGAGCTGCATAAAATTTTAATTCATCTACAGCCGTGTAGAGAGTAGCTGAAATATATGGGCTACACATCGTGTATCGCAGAATTGCTGAGGCTGGAAAAGGCCTCTGAGCTCATCAGGACCCAACCTGTAACCTAACATCACCACACTCAGCTAGACCATGGTACTAAGTGCCTCATCCAGTCTGTCCTTAAACACCTCAAGGGATGGGGACTCCACCACTGCCTTGTGGTCCATTACAGGCTCTGAGCACCCTTTCCATGAGGAAGGGCTTCCTAGCATCCAACCTAACCCTCTGCTGGTGTAGCTTCAGACCCTGCCCTCTCATCCTGGTGCTAGTTTCTGGGACAAGAGCCCAACCCCCACCTGACTACAATCTCTCTTCAGGTAGTTGTAGAGAGGGAGATAGTCCCCCCGGAGTTTCCTCCAAGCTAAACACCCCAGCTCTCTCAGCCTCTCCTCATCAGAGTTTCCCTCCAGTCCCTTCCTCAGCCTCATTGCTACTCTGGACCCGCTCCAGTACCACAATATCTCTCTTGAAGTGAGGGACCCAGATATGGTACTGGTTTTCTTCATTCTTTCCTTTTGTTTTAATTGCAGTTCTTCTCATTTGTGAAGGATCTTGCTCTCCATCTTAGGTGGAGTTTCCATTGCCACAGAAAGTGTTGCAGATAGCAATGGTGAAATGTGGAGATGCCTGATGGCATTTGAGCTAGCCCTGGCTGTCTACATTTCCTACCTCAACTGATGCATGACCACAGCTTCTGTGATTCATCTGAGACCACTTTATAAACACAGGAAGAAGTTAATTACAAAGCACTTATCTAAGTCTATGTGTAGCTATAATAGAAATATCGAAATGACACTGCTTGCCCAGCACTGAAAACCAGATGAACTAAGAATTCAGTTAGTCCTAGGGGTTTGCTGCTGACTTTCATATGTGGGCCTGGCAGTCGTTTGATCTGAAAAGAAACTGAATTAAGTACCTCTTTGTTTCTAGCAGAACTTTGATATAATAATCCTTGAATGTGTGGGAGAACATCCGCTCTCTCCACAGAACCAACTACAGAGCTGGCTTTCAAGGGTAGCAGAGACCATCCCGCACGTCAGTGGTCAAACTGGCACAACTGGCATAGAGAGAAAGATGTGGTCAGAGCACCACTACTCTTGCCCAGGCTTTGCAACCTAAGAGTGCAGACAAAGCCCCAGGTTTAGACAGGTCCAGGTTTCCTTGTCCAAGAGAAGTTATCACATCATCTAAGTCTAAAACTCCTAAGAGCTCTCCTGTAGTTGCTGGGTGCAGGCAGCCAGTAGGTTCGGCCCACTTCTAGGCATTTCCAGACCTTGCCTAAAACACACCAGTGTGATTGGACTCCTCGTAAAACACAGTTGCATTTGCTGCTTGTGTTTAGAGAATAAAAGCCTTGAGAAATTATTTTCCTTTAGAAAATGGCTTAAAGGACTTGCCCAGAAATTTGGGGTAACAATCTCTTCTGTACCCACAGGAATCCAGGTGTTTAGCTGCTTGACTGTCTGTTTTTGAGGGGAGGCTGTGACCCGTGAATCATAAAGGAAGAATAGTTCTCCCCACTAGATGACTTATGCAGCACAGAGGTGGGGTATTAAAGCTTCTACAGTTGCAGTCAAGTGGCTGATTTGCAGAGTCCATCTGTCTTGCAGTACCCTGTTGTGAGAAGCTTATTCATTGCAGCGCTGTCTTTGCTCATGAAACATCAGTTCTTCTCTACTTGTGTGAAACAGCTGTCTGCTAGCTTGAGTCTGTAGAGTTTCATCAACCAGCTCCTTGAGTCTGTAGAGTTTCATCTCACCCAGCATAGCAACATCAGGTGCCTGGGGTCACACCACCCTCAACAGCTGTAGCATCTTGATCTAGGCACTCAGTCCTCACTTCTCTCTAACCCCTGGGAGGTTGGTCACTCTAAAAGCTGGAGCAGGTAGTAAGTGTATCTGCCCAGAGCTGTGAGGGAGTGTGAGTGGAGAGCAGGCAGGATGTCTTGCCACCAGCCTTCTGCTTTGGGAGGCCATGGCATGCTATCATATATTCTTCTGTTAAAAGTTTCACCTTTGGACTTGGGTTTCTTGTCATGGAATAGTGATGCTCATGAAGTTTTGAGGTCAGCGTAGAGCACCGAGCCTGTAAGTGTTGATGGATCAGTCCCCAAAGTCAGGGACTTGGGATGGGGAGAGCCCCTGGATGTGGACATTGTGGGACTGCAGGAGCAGGCGGTGGGAACTGCCGCATCGAGGGGAGCATTTACAGCCCCTGAAGAGGAATTTCTGGTTTTGCTGGGAAAGAAAACACGCTGTAAAGGCAGCTCTGCACCGCAGGGATAGCACTGACTACAGAAGTAGAGTGGTGCCTCTTGCCAAGTTTTTATAGACATTGCTGAGGCAGGGCAACATCTTCTCTGCTTATTTTGCTGGCATGTGAACGCAGCCTGGCATGGTCTTAGAAGGATACTTGTGGGGCTCTCCCATTAGCATCCCCTGGGGCAGCATGATGGCCACGTTCCACTGCTGCACCACTTGACCCGATTTCATCAGGGCTGCATCTGCTGCTGCCCCTTCACTGAGCTACGTAAAACGTGTCTGCAGAGCTACTAGACTCGTATTTTATTGTTCTGAAATAGAGAAACAGTCAGTACCTCAGATTTCACTGAAGTTAGACTCAGCAGCATCTGGTTTGGAGTCTTGTAGGCACCGAATAGTAAACTGGAATAAAAGAAAGTTATTGTAGTTAATTTCAGTTTCCTGTTTTTTCATGTTTGACCTGACTTACGGAGAACAATTAAATTCAAAACAGACATTTATGACAGATCCCATCTAGTTGTGACTCCTTTTTGGAACAGTTTGCTCGCTCTTTTACCGTAACTTGCTTATATTTATATTTGTGCTTCATTATTGGAAAAAGGACTTCAGACATGCCTGATAAGAGCGTGATCATAAGTGTCGTGACTACTCACTGGGGGAAAAAAAAAGAGTATAAGAAGTGTTCTTACATTTCTTTAATTGATTATTTATGCATTTTTCAGTGGAAGCTAACCACAGCCTTTTCTTTTTTCTTTTTTTTTGTTCAAAAATATTTGGTTCGGAGTTTTATTTATTTAGCTGTAGGATTTCCTTAGGCATCCAGATTCTGAACCAGATATTGAGCTTGGACCATAAATTGCTAGGGATGACTCCATCAGTTACTGAGGGATAACTGGAATTTTCAGTCGATTCTAATGGAAAATAAAGAGAGGTACAGAGAAAGAGCACTTAGAGCAGTAGGCACAAAAGGCAAAGACTAAGAGCTCTTACACACAAAAGGCAAATACTCAGGGCTGGTAACAAATGAGAGCTGAGTATTCACCAGCTCCCTGTCTCCCAGGGGAATTATTTCATCTAGAAGCCAACACAATGTTTATAAAAATGTTGTTCCATTACTACTCGCACTTATTTTTACTCATATTTTAATGTATGTATTTCTCTTTCTAACCAGCTAATGTTGTTATTCATGATGATCTTGTGCTGTAATGTCATTACACTCCCACAGTGACATTTCTCCCACTTCAGGAATGTGTGTCTTTCCATAAGGAGATCAACTCGTATTGCTTGTGGAACTGTGACCTGCACGTTCTTCTGATTAGTCAGAAGAGGCTTCTCTGAACAGACACCAGAAAACATCCAATAGATCCTTTATAGTCCAAACATTCCTTCTGAAATCCCAGCAAAGATTCCTTTGGGAATATTTACCCTACAGTCTAAGAGTAAATTACTGCAAATCTCACCACCTTCAACAACTGGAATAGAAAGAGTCCTGAGGTCACACCTGAAAGAGAGTTTTAGGGAGTAACATACTGCATTGCTAAATGAGTCACTAAGCCAGCTGTGTTTATATATATTGTGCAATTAAAAGTTGGTGATCTTTCTCCTGATAACAATGGGGTATGCTGTGCTCTGAAATCACCGGTCACATGGAGAAATCCACTGTTTGGCCATTGTCCAAAAATGACAATGACAAGTACATGAGCAAGTGGTGATTTGTCTTGCTCGGTCGCTGGATGATGCCTTTTTTTCCCCCCTTTCTATTTTTTTTTAATTCTTTTTGAGTTCTGTTATTTACAAAGTAATAGAAATGTTGGGCAATAATCAAGTGTAGAGAGCTGGCGGTATTAATATAGCATTGACAGACTGGAAACCAGATGGTCTGTCAGATAATGAAGTATTATCTGGCAAGAGAATGTTCCTGAAAGCCAACATCCTCACCTATTTAGCACTCTGGAATGTCGACATATCAGTTACCACATTCATGAGGTGGGATGTGTTGTGCTTTAGAAGCCATCCCTACAAGGGGCTTCTTAATTCAAAATTACTGCCTGATGAGAGGGTAAAAGTGCCGTTATTATAGCACAGCTGGATGAGGATTATATACGGCGAGATGTGAACCATACATCAAAAATCAAGTTAAAGAGGAAAACATAATGGGCTGCATCCTGATTTCTAACCAAAGCCATAGTTTCATGGCTGTTTTGAACCAGCACTGCCACCAGAACAAGCGATGGTATCTGTTGTGTGCCCAGAGTTTTGTCAGAGGAAAGAATAGTACGGAGTCAGGACAGAGGAACTGGGAAAGGAAGATGAGGGAGGTGGGATCATTCTCTTTTTGACAGCAGGGCTAGTTTATACTGACCATGCGTGAAAGCTGAATTCAAGATTCACCAGGGCTGTTGGAGGTAAATCCCAGTTGCTGCAGCTGGCATCTGGGAAGACAGAGCAGAGAATACAAAGGGCAGCTGGAAGGCTGGTGGAGACAGTGCTCAGGGTTTGAAGATACTCGCTGGACACTGAAACGGGCTCCATGGCTGTGATTGTGGAAGGTAGGGGGATACCAGAAGAAGCCAAACAGCATGAAGTAGATGGGGTGGTTTGCAAGTGACACACCAAGAGGAAATGGCCACAAGTTGCACGAGGGGAAGTCTGGGTCAGACAGCAGGTAAAACTTCTTCACTGAAAGGATCCTCAGGCCTTGGAACAGGCTGCTCAGGGAAGGGGTTGACTTGTCATCCCTGGATGTGTTTTGCCATCATGGAGACCTGGAGCTTAGGGACAGGCTTTGTACCCTGGGACAACTGGGTTAGTGGTTAGATTCAGTGATCTTAAAGGTCTTTCCCCACCCCTTGCCCCAACTCTATGATTAAAAAGATGTCAGGGGACAGGTGAGAGCCTTTCAGAGAGCCTTTTCCCCTGCCTATGCAATGATCTGATTAAAGCCTAGCTGGCCATGGGGTATTTCCTCTACAGTTACTCTTTTCATTAGGCATCTTCTGTAGTCACCACTAGGAAGTCATTTGCTCATGTGGAGGAGTGGAAAAGTGGAAAGAAAAGAGTCAGGATGTAGAATAAAAAAATGGTAACTGCTGTGTAGCATGGAAACATTGCCCCATCATTGGCATTTAAAACACCTAGTAAATAATTTACCTAGGTAACATAAACGAGAGTAAAGGGCTTCTCTTCTGTGCTTTTCAGTGCTACAATACTCAATACTAATCCTATAAATCATTTCTAGAATAAACCTGTTCCATTCAGCAAACCGATGGGGCTTCAAATGGGCTAAAGTTGATCTGTGGTGTCACCGTGCCCAGATATCTTGGCAGGGGGAATGTTCTGTCTGCCAAGCAGATGACAGAATTCAGAATTTCCCTGATGTGAAACTAATACTCTCACACACTTTAAATATGTACGCTGAAATAGTATCAGTTAAAGTCGTCTTTTCTCTCAGGCTTGGTTTGGGAATGCTTCAAAGCCATCCTTATCTCTAGAATCAAATGTATAATTCAGCCCAGCCCTTAATATTTTTGAATCAAGTAAGGAACAGTAATTGTGTGTGGGAAGAGTTTCAGTTAAATAAATTTTAAAAAGCCACACACAGAAAGTAGAAACTAAAATAAGCATTTAAATCAGTATTGTGTTTTATTCCTGGTGAACATGGAATGAAGTTGGTAATAGACACAAAAGCTGGTGGGGCAGTAAATAAGAAATCATTGCTTTAGAATTACAGACGATTTCATGGTCCCTGTGCAACTAAGGACATTTTCAGATGGCTGAATACAAAGTTCAGGGAGAATGACAAATTCAGATTCTACTTTTTAAATCAATGATGATGAAAACATTGTCTCAGGAAGCAGAAAGACCAGAAAGAACTTCTTCCCAGGGAGGATAACAGAGCATTGGAACAGGCTGCCCAGGAGAGTTGTGGAGTCTCCTTCTCTGGAGATGTTCCAGCCCCGCCTGGCTGTGTTCCTGTGCAACTTGGTCTAGGTGATCCTGCTGTGGCAGGGGGACTGGACTGGATGATCTTTTGAGGTCCCTCCCAATCCCTTATGATTCTATGAATTAGTTGTTAAAGATAATTACATCAACATGAGCTCACAGGACTCCACCACAGCAAAAAGAGATCACACAGTCCTAAAGAAAAAGGAAATGCTGTCTATGGTTAAGGAACAGCAAGGGACTACAGGATGTTGCCTCTGTATTTAACACTGGTAACACAACTTGTAAAATACTGAACTAAATGAACACTTCAAGGAAACTATGGACATACTGAAGATGTTTGCAGGTGGAATTATGTTGGGAGGAAAATAAGCTTGGTGTCTTAAAATCGGAGTTTTTCTCGTTGTGAGAGAGAATACTGGGAATACTGAGAGAATATTGAGATTACTGAGAATACTGAGAATATTGAGAATATTGAGAATATTGAGGATGTCGAGTTGCTTGATAGTTTTATATATATAATATAATAAATATATATTTATATATATATATATACACAATTTTATACATATATATAATACATATATATGTATTCACCTGTGGAACAGTGTCCAGCACCTGTGAGTTGAAGGATTTTCAGCCTTGCTTACCACAGCCAGCACGTGGAATCTGATGCTACGCAAAGGCAGCCCTCAAGCACAGCTTTCCCTGTACATGGAAAAGCTTAGGAACGATCATCTGGAGGGCTCTTGCTGGAGCAGCATTACTTAGGTCTTTCCAAATAGTATTTGAAGTAGTTTCTAGATGAAAACTTGTATCAGGAAAGCAATGTGTCCTAAAGGGTTCCCTTCTGCTTTTGTAATGGAGCCTCATAGCTCATCCTGTGTTGAGCTTTGAGGACAGGAAATCTTGCACTGCCCTAACCCTACCGTAACACTCGGAGGTTTGCATTATAGTAATGACTGAACTTACATCATGCTTCAGAGCTCCAGCGAGGCACTGGCAGGGATCAAGAGGGATTATTTTTTCTTAATGCACAATTGACTAGATGCATGATAGAGAGGGGGGGGTTCCTTCTTTTTAAGCATGATTGGATACAGATGAAGATGTGATAGCATGGATTACTCCTTCAAGGTAAAAAGGAAATCCATTGAAGGGGGATGGTTTGGTTTTGGAGGCTCAGGGTCTTACCTGCTTACAGTTTGGGGGTGGGGAAGGATTTCTGTATCAGTATGGTAGGGAATATTATAGATTTCCTGTTCCGGGCATCATCTCCGGCTCTTTGTGGCCGTTCTCTGCATTCCATCTAGTCTGCTGCTCAGATTCCCTAACCTGTGTAAGAAGAAATGCAGCAAAGCAAAAGGTATTTCTATCCATATTGAGCACCCCTTCAGTCAGGATTTCAGGCTATAACTGCTCTGATTACACATCTATCCTGAGTTTAATCCTTTAGCCTTCATTGCTCTCATCCTGTCATCTCCACATAAATTCTGTCTTTCAGATTCCCATTCAAGGGGAATTTTACTGTGCCCAGCATTTCCTTCCTTTTTTTAATTCCTTTCTCCACTCTCCAAAGACCTGGGCTCCTATTTTTCTGATTGCATTGTATTAACGTGGAGTGTCACAGTACAGAATGGTATGAGGAGTTAGGGAAAGCTTTGCTTGGAAGGTGTTTCTTAAACTGGGCATAAAGGAGGTTTTACTCTGTCTGATGATTCCCTGGGCCAATCTAGGACATACAACAAGAACTACTTAGTTCTCCTCTGGTGGCTTAGTCAGTGATGTGTGACACTACTGGTAAGAAACCTGCTGCTAGGATTCCATAATATATTGATTGAATCCTAATCAGTCCACACAAATACTTCAGAATCTGGGGGGACTATGTCTTCCAAGCCACTCATTCTCACTAGTCTTTCTTTGTAACAAAGAGTAAATTCATTCTATCATTTTAAAACAAATAACTGAAACTTAGATTGTACTATTACCTCATTAGAATTTTAACATAGAGGTTGCTCACAGAAGCCTTATGAGTAGGGGCTGAGAGCTGGGGTAGTTTATTCTGAAGGAAGCTGAGGGGAGACCTTATTGCTGTCTACAACACTCTGAAAAGAGATTATAGAGAGGTGGAGGTTGGTCTCTTCTCACAAGAAATAAGTGACAGGACAAGAGGAAATGGCCTCGAGTGGAACTAGGGGAAGTTTGGGTTGGACATGAGGAAAAGCTTTTTCCTGGAAAGGGTCCTCAGGCCTTGGTACAGGCTGCCCAGGGAGCGGGGTGGATTGCCATCCCTGGATGTGTTTTTAAGTTGTGGAGATCTGGAGCTTGGGGACAGGGTTTAGTGGTGGCCTTGGGATAGCTGGGTTAATGGTTGGATTTCATCATCTTGAAGATCTTTTCCAACCTGAAGGACACTGTGTTTCTGTGATTCAACTCACAAATGGCAGATGTGTGGTAGTGCTCTACGTTTTTCATCTTCACCTTAGAAGATAAGAATTCATGTTTACTGTGCCTAGTCCTTTGCTGCATGACTGTGTTGCTCAATTTCTCTTCTTACTCTCTTCAACTTTTGTTGCCCAGGCTTTGTTTGCAGTTCTCAAAATTTGTTGGTGACACTGGGGCAGTTTCACATTGCACTAGTCCGCCCACTTCCAAGAAACTATTTCCAAAGTCTGTCTCTGTGTCCGAAAACACGCAGACTGAGGAATCAGTGTTTCCTTTAATATCTGATAAAAGTAAAACCTTAATGACTAGAATCTGCCTGATTTCACTTGATTTGCACGCAGCCCCCAGTAGATTTAAAAATAAAAAAAAAGAATGAGCAAAATGACCCCAAGATCCTCCATTACCAGTGGGTTATTTCCTGGACACTGAAATGCAAAGATCCAAGAGTATTCTGCAGCTCCTCACAATCCTGTATGTGTGGAACCGTGCACAGCTACAGATGTTTCCACTGCCGCAGAATTCCCTAAAAACTGCCAGGGAATTTGGCCCAGATGTGCTATAGAATTACAATGACCCTGCTAATAGTGAAACTTTAAGCAGCAAACACCAGATGTCCAGTAAAACGGTTAAAACCGAGATCCAAAGCATTTTTTTTCACCACATCATCACAAACAAGTATGGAGTGAATAAGCTGAAAATCTCAAGTGATACTTCATTACTCGTCATCTCTACGATGACTTTATGTGCCCGACTTGTTGTGGTGCGCTGCCGTTGGAGTAGAACGTCTCGTAGGAAGGCTGCGTCCCTGGAGGTTTCAGTAACTTTGAAAAATGAATTAATTAGACAGGTATAGCCATTAAACTTCATACAAGGTTGTATTTTTCTCTACTCATTTTGCTTGAAAAGTGATTTTGGCTCCGTGTGTGTGTGTGCTGCCTTATGATAGCTCGCCCGCAGACAGGATAAATGAGCTGCCGTTAGTGCCAGCTAATGTAGTTCTGCTTTAGCTCAAATGGTAGCAGACTCGAGCTGCGGTACCAGGGCTCCGTGTCCTGCTATGTTCTGTCTCTGCATCCGTGGTAAATGTACTTTTCCAACAAAATACGAGTATTCATTACATTATGAGGCACTGCTTTATACTTTGTGGTTTCCGAGGGCTCCGTGTGTAGGGCAGCCCCCAGGGAGAGTGGAAAGGCTGACATTTCTCTTTCCACTCTATCGATTATTTATGACTCTTTATAAGCTGAAGTGTAAGTTTTAGACATTCATTATCAGAATATAAATTCAGCCAATTTTTTAAGTGTCTCCAAACCAAGAAAACGAAATGATTTCTGCAACAAATCCTGAGTTAAAATGTACGATGCTGTGCATGGGAGCCTGGATGTGTTTGTGGGGTAGATCTGCATGGAGCAATAGCTATATAACAGTATTCTTAACTACTATTCCTAATAGAGACACTATGGTGTCTTAAGAATATTCCCTGTTCTTAGCAGACATATATCAGTGAGTTAGATTCACTATTTTTGCTTAAAGCTGGACTGCAGCAGTAGTCTGCTCTGTTTTGTCTGTGGAAAGTGAATGTTGTTTTATTTAACTTGGAACTGGAATTTTAGGCTTCACAGATAAAAATTGATGAAAAATAGGGAGAGCCACAGGTAGAAAAAGGTCTTGAATGCTTAGAGAAAATACTAGGGAACCTGTGGGCTTCGAAAGCTTAGGTGCTCCAAGCTCTCTTAAAACTTCTTTGCAAAAGATGTGGTGCAGACTGTTAACATGAATGGTACTGCTTTGACTTCAGTAGAAGCTGAATCAGTGAAGAAGAGTCCATAGCTCTGTTCCAGTCACTCGCTTTTACACAAGAAAGTATAGAAATTTGTTTACTAAACCCAAATTTTCTTAGGTTTTCTTGTTGTTTTGAAAGAAAATCTCATCCCAAACAAACCAGTGCATTGTGGCAGAAAGAAAGTGAAGCTGTGCTGCTTTCAGAATCGCTGCTGTTCATGAAGCTTTTCCTTCGTGTTTTAGTTTTGTAGCTGTTTAGGTAAGTTGCATGATCTCTTTCATGATATCTTCAGGTGTCTGAATGTCTGTGACCCAAAAGGAGAACCCAAGGCTGCCAACAACACTGCTGAGTTTCTCTTGGTTTAGAATTTTTATTGTATTGCCTGTTCGACATCATTGCCGTTAAAAATCATAAATTGAGTGGTTCTTTCTTGAACTGCAGACACACATTCTATTAAAAGCTCGCTTACGCTTGTGAGCCTTTCAGCACTTGCAACTTAGAGCAAGACAGAACCTGTGGAAGAACCTACTGTGTTGTATGTCAATGCTGACTCTTCTCGGAGCACTGTAGTAGTAACTTGGCAGTGCTGGGTTAATGGTTGGACTTGATGATCTTTAAAGTCTCTGCCAACCAGAGAAATTCTGTGAGTGCTTGTTCTCATTGACTTTCAAAGAATCACAGACTGTCAGGGATTGGAAGGGACCTCATCCAGCCCAATCCTACTGCCACAGCAGGATCCCCTAGATCCAGTCACACAGGAATAGTCCAGGTGGGTTTGAAACATCTCCAGAGAAGGAGACTCCACAACCCCCCTGGGCAGCCCCTTCCAGGGCTCTGTCACCCTCACTGGGAAGAAATTTATTCTCCCCTTGATGTGGAACCTCCTCTGTTCCAGCTGACACCCGGTGCCCCTTGTCTATCACTGGATGACACTGAGCAGAGCCTGGCTCCTTCCTCCTGACACCTGCCCTTTCCATATTGATCAACATCCATGGGATCACCCCTCAGGCTCCTTTTTTCCAAGCTCAAGAGACCTTCAGCCTTTCCTCATCAGGGAGATGCTCCACTCCATCATCTTTGTGGCTTTGCACTGCACTCTCTCTAGCAGTTCAGAGTCCTTCTGGAACTGAGGGGCCCAGAACTGGACACAGGGTTCCAAATGCCCCACCCGTTCTGTCAAGACCACGTACAATTACGGCAGAAACTTACACGTGGAGCTCTCTGCCCACCCTTGCCTTGCAAATCTGCTCATAGGACAGATTTTCTTGTCTTCCACAGCAGCTTGCTACGCACAGGTTTGCAGTCCTGCCTGTGTGATACCCCAGTGACATGAATGTGTTGCTCTGCCCATGCTGGTTGTTCTGTCTGTAGAGTCACAGGTCTCTGCATGAACTCTGCAGAACGCTGGGTGATCACTTAGTCATGCCTGGTGAAATGCTGTTTCTATTGACTTTGCAGTGTTCCTGGATGATGATGAACAGGGAAGTAATGTGGTTGCAGACTGCAGTTGTACTTTCAGAGTGTGAGATCCTAGCAGATCAGATGGCTGCAGCGATAATATCTGGCTGAGTTTTGAGTGCCCTGAGCTGATTACCTGTTTGTGAGCTGCACAGGGGAACAGATTCACCCTTTGCAAACTCAAAAGTTAAAAGAAAAGCAGATTTGACCCAAATGGGCTTTCCTGGTGGTTATATGGGTATTATCATTGAAGGCATACAATGCAGATAGGACACCCAAAGAATCACCCTTCCTGCTGAGTTGTGTTGCTTTTGCTTGAATCGCTACCCTAAACGCCATGCTCGTTTGTCAAGTAAAACACTCTGGATGCTTTCAAAAGTGTCTCGGGAGAGAGGGTTCATTCGTTTTGTTTATTCAGTGCCGAAGTGGCAAGATTTCTTTTCTGCAGAAGAATTCAAGTTGAGGAGGGTGCTGGATCACAAGGGTCGATTGAGANTAAAACAAGAGTAGCAAAATTAAGAATTAGGGAAGCTGTTTTGACATCAGTTTTCCCTTCTCACATTTATCTACCCTCACAGGGAACAATTTCTTCATTATATATAATCTAAATCGACCTTTCCTCAGTTGAAAACCAGTTTAAAGCCCCTTGTTCTATCCCTACATGCTCTTATAAAATGTCACTCTCCATCTTTCATGNTTGTAAAATAAATAATCCAGCAGAAACTGCCACATCACTGACACACAGACTGCAATACTTCTCTTTAAAAAGCTCTCTCTGGTTTCTTTCCAGCTATCTGTGGATCATTAGCAGGTGGGTCATGGCAACATAAAACAAGAGTAGCAAAATTAAGAATTAGGGAAGCTGTTTTGACATCAGTTTTCCCTTCTCACATTTATCTACCCTCACAGGGAACAATTTCTTCATTATATATAATCGAAATCGACCTTTCCTCAGTTGAAAACCAGTTTAAAGCCCCTTGTTCTATCCCTACATGCTCTTATAAAATGTCACTCTCCATCTTTCATGTAGATATTGGAAGCTGCTCTAAGGTCTCCCCAGAGCCTTCTCTTCTCCAGGCTGAATAACCTCCTCTCTCTCAGCCTGTCTTCACTGGAGAGATTCTGCCCTTTGATCATCTTCATGGCCCTCCTGTGGACCCACTTGAGCATGTCCTCATATCCTTCATATGTTGAGATTCCCAGAGCTGGATGCAGCTGTCCAGGTGGGGGCTCATGAGAGCAGAGCAGTGAGCAAGAATCACCTCCCTTGACCTGCTCATGCTTCTTTTGATGCAGTCCAGGATGCAGTTGGTTTTCTGGCTGCAAGCACACTCTGCTGGCTTATGCTGAGCTTCTCATCAACCAAGACCAGCCCAAGTCCTTAAGGCTGTTCTCAATCCATTGTCCACTCAGCCCGTACCTGTGATTCTCCCAACCCATATGTACTTGGCCTTGTTGAAATATATGTGGTTCACGTCTCAATATAACAATCAACCCTGAGTGGACAGAGACTTGAGGAGGAATCCAGTTTCAGTGATGCAGTATTTGTTTGTCTTCAGGAAGGTAGTTCCCACTCGTGTAAGTTTCCTCACCCATCTGGGTAGGAGTACCTTGTACTCCCATGGCACGTGTGGGTACCACAACTGTTTGCCAGATGGAAACTCAGGGGCCAGTCCAAGCGCAGATTCATAGAGCTGGAAGTTCTGCACATGATGGGACTGTTGCTTTTACTGGTGCAGCTATCAACAGCATTGCTGTCACAATCTTTGATGGTTTCTTGATAGAACTTTTGGAAAGGGAGTAAGAAAAATACCCTGACAGTCAAGACACTAACAAAGTAATTATTATTTAATAATTACTATTAATAATAGTAATCTTACTAATATTACTATTAATAATTAATAATAGTCTAATATTATATATTCTATTATTTATATTGTTAAAATCCATTATTATGTGCATGTTTGTATATTTTGAATGAGACTCTAATCTTTTTAATGTTAAAAAGGGCCACGTGGAGGCTTTTTGAGGAAATGGGAAAAATATGAAAGTTCTTTAGTTTGTTAATAACCCTATGAAACCAGGACTGGCCTAGTTTTACTTTAGGCTTCACAAGATGGATGTGTTTATGTATTCAAATCATCGCAGACAACGTTTTACACCTGCAGTCATGGTTGCCTGCAGTCCAGTTCGGTTTTGAGTGTCTACATCACTGATTGCATCTGTAAATTGAAAACATCCAAGTAACCTAAATTACCAGCACAAATAATTGCAGGTGCAAAACTCGTGCAAACACCAAATGATCTCCGAAAGTTGGTCTTGTAAATCTCATCGTGAGCGATTTGCTGTATCATGAACCTGGAGCCCTCTTGGGGGAGTCGCTAATCTGGATAATGACACCGAAAGCCTCTTGAATCTCCTGTTTAGCTGGCAGATGGGCAAGAATCCATGTAGTCATAGGAGTCCCTAGGGGTCACGCATGTGGATATTGAGGAGGATAACGTATTCCAGTGCAGGCTAGCATTAGCTTGCAATCAAAAATTTCCTTCCTGAGTCCCTCCTTCTTTCTTTTTTGGGTTTTTTCTGATGGAATTAAAACTCCTCCGTGTTGCATTTTCATGAAAGTCACAGCCAATCTCCCTGCGCAGGAATTCCGCTCATCTCATGGTTTTTCATTTCATGAGTCACAGCATCAGTTTGACACAGAGGAATGCTGTCAGTCTTTTTCAGAAAAGACACCCGGTTATCCCCGCTGTGATGGTTGTATTGTCAGAAACAGATTCCTGAAGACATCACCTCAAAAATCCAATTTTTCTCTGGTAGCAAAACTGAAAATGAATCATTTTCTTGCATTCTTAACTTCAATAGACGGAGGTGTGGAGCTACTTTAAAACCAGCGACTGCTTCCTGTCGTACCAGTTACGGCAGTCCTGGGTAAGCAAAAGAAGGGGGGGTGGGAAGAAAAACCCACCTTAAATTCTCTTCAAGTGTTTGAACAACTAAAACTCCTACTGAACAAATGAAGTGCTCTGCCAGTCCTGACAATCCAAAACGCAGGGAAGGGTTTTTCTGTTTCAGAAGCTCTAGGCAAAGCTGTTTTGGCATGTCTGTAGCCTGTTCCTATTGCAAACAAAGGGGCAGCTAGAGGGGAAGTCTTTGGGGGAAGAAAATACTGTCAGTTGTAAGAAATGAGATGTGTAGATCCATTCCACAGCCCAGCTAGTGATTACATGCAGGCAGTTCTCTAAGAGCCTAGACCAGCTGCCAGCGAAACGCTGCCATTCACACTGATTTCAACAGGAATTACATCAAATAAACCAGCTTAAAGCTTCTCAGAAGCATGGCTGAAACTGGTGTTTCCTTCACTGGCAGCAGGGTCCAGGCTACAAGCGTTAAGGAGGAAGAAGCAAAGGTGACAGTCACCACCCTCCCTTCAAAGTAGCCCCATTCCTCCCTTGGCAGCAGTAACTAGGTCAGCTTCACCAGGCAGATGATGGAGGTGTGAGCACATCTACAATTTTAAATGCAGTCTAATTTCATACACAAAAATCATTACTCAGGCAGCATATGGTAACAGGATACCACTTAGCTAATTATTTGATATTAATAGGCACGAAAAGCCAAAACAATGTGGTGGGTTTTTTACACCCAGAGAAGTATTGAAGTTATCACAATACAGAGCTCAACTTCACCAGTGGAGATTTTGGTCGGTAGGTGTTTAGGTGCATTACCACAAAAAGCATGTGAGAGACCCTCATTTCGATGGAGAGCCGTGTTAACAAAGATCCCTCTCATTTTATCCTGCCACAGATGCAAGGGAGGAAGGACAAGGTTTCATCTTTCCCTTTTTAAAGGGATTTATATTTAGGTGTGTCCTGTAACTCTCATAAATGCAGACTGCAGCCTAGAAAGCCAAAAATTAGCAAGGATTTTGACCAAGAGATTGAGAGGCGATTAAAACTCATGGAAGAAAGACTCATTTCTTAGTAAGAATAACAAAGTCATATGGATGATGGATCATAATAACTTCATAATCTGACCCACATGCTGTAAATACAGTGATGCCTGTCATTTTGAATAAGTGAGGTAGATTGATGCTGATTATTAATCCATTTCTTGGCCAGTCTGATTGTTTCTGAGCCAGCTCCTCCACTGTTCAGTATTTTTTGAAGCATCTTAATACCTTTCACTGACAGGCCCTTCCTTTTCAACTGATCACTTGTAATAATCTCTGTTGCCTTATTTGAGGGATTTCTTCCTTGAATTAGTCTGCTTCTATTACTCTTATAACTGGACGCTCGGTCTTCTTTTAGCATCCAGTATAACACCAGTGTCACTGCAGACATATAGCAACAATAAATCTGTATTACATGTACTCATGGATAATAAAATACAGTTTTCCTTGATTGCCTTGTGTTGCAATGAGAGCTCAGCGACAAACAGTGAAATGCACTGTGAAAGTAATTACCTAGTGTTTAGTGCTGGTGTTTCAAACGACAGAGAGCTGTGGAGTAGACACCAAGTAGATAAAGAAATACGTTTGCTTAATAGAAATTCAGAAGCCAGCTTGGCCAAGCGTGTCATTGATAGCTTTATATGAGGTTCCTGTCAGGACATGTGTTTAGTATTTGCAGTAGGATCACATACACAACACACTTCACAAGAAAATAAAACAAAAGCTTTTTGGAGAGGAACAGAGTGTCCAAGCCTGGTTTTATGTGAACGTGTCCAACATTCTTTAATATCTTTTCAAGTATGCACAGCTCTGTGCTGATCACCCCAAACAACACTCAACTTTCCCTTCTCAGCTGAGGAAATGATTGTGGATGCTGTGGTTGAGGGGGAAATACATAGAGTGGTTTAGGCTGGAAGGGACCTTGAAGATCATCTAGTTTCAACCCTCCCACCAGACTAGGTTGCTCAAGGCCCCATCCAACCTGGACATGAACACTTGCAGGGACAGGGCATCCACAACCTCCCTGGGTAGTCTGTTCCAGTGCTTCATTACCCTCATGATGAAGACCTTTTTCACCTGTGTGAGCTGGCTCGTGCCTTGCCGCTCTCCAAATAAATGACTAAATTGTACGTCCCTTATTCTCAGCGGGAGTGTAATTTGTGACTGCCTTCACGAAGCACTTGTTAGTGTTTTGAAACTTTCAGAAATGTCAAATCTTTTACATCCCCGGGTAGGTCAACATCATTACTTCACATCAATAGCTATATTATACCAACATTGCCCTACTTTTTATTGGTTTCCTTTTGGTTGGTAATAAATTCCCGTGCTACATCACGTGGTGTAACTGAGACTAAATAAATTCTACTATTTTTAGACATGACCTCCTTGAGAGCAGTGTAGGAGAAAGGGACCTGGGGGTCCTGATGGCCAGCAGGATGACCAGGAGCCAGCAATGGGCCTTTGTAGCCAAGAAGGCCGATGGTATCTGGGAGTCTAGCGGTGTTGCTAGTAGATCAAGAGAGATTCTCCTTCCCCTCTACTCTGCCCTGGGGAGACCACATCTGGAATCTTGTGTCCTCAGTTCCAGGACACAGAGCTGCTGGAGAGAGTCCAGCAAAGAGCCACAAAGATGGTGAAGGGAGGGGCACATCTCCCTAATGAGGGAAGGCTGACAGAGCAGGGGCTCTTGAGCTTGGAAAAAAGGAGATAGAGAGGTGAATGTTGATTAAATGGAAAGGGTGGGCGTCAGGAGGAAGGAGCCAGGCTCTGCTCAGTGACACCCAATGCTAGGACAAGGGGCACTGGGTGTCAGCTGGAACAGAGGAGGTTCCACATCAAGATGAGAAGAAACTTCTTCCTGATGAGGGTGCCAGAGCCCTGGAAGGGGCTACCCAGGGGGGTTGTGGAGTCTCCTTCTCTGGAGACATTTAAAATCCACCTGGCCTGTTCCTGTGTGATTGGATCTAAGTGATCCAGTGATCCTGCACTGTCAGAGAGATTGGACTGGATGATCTTTCAAGATCTCTTGCAATTCTTGACATTCTGAGATATTTTCTTCCCTTTTTTTGTTGTTTTGTTTTGTTTTTTGAAGGACACCCCCCTTCATTGAATGAAAACACTTAATAACATCAGAAAGTCACCCATTTGTCCAATGCAACTGACGTGGTCATGGAACCCAGATCTTTTATTTATACTCAGGATAATGCAGAGGTAGTGAAAGCAGAACTGAACCTAAGAGGTTTTGTGTTTCAATTATAAAACAATGTGGGTAAGAGGCTTGGGTTTGACAGCAACAGAAGAAAGGGAATATTGTGTTCATGCCTTCAATCAGCTTTATTAGATCCTCAAAGGGAAAATTATGTGAAAGACAGAGGAAGAAAACAACAAACTAAGCAAGATCCCAATTTCAGTATAATTTGGAGAAAATAACTGATTTAGGTTAGTCATCCTGCCAGGATGGATGACTCAAGGCTTCCAAACAAGAAATGGAAACCAGAAGGATAGTGAAAGCCTGAAAGAACAAATTGAGAAGATATGATTGACTGTAATGTTTCAAAATCAACTGCTGCAAAGATGAGTCTGGGCTGTTGCCCAGAATACAATTGAATGGTGATGTTCATTTAGGCTCCTAACGCTGAAACAAAATAAGATGTAGCTGTGTTTCTGTTAGAGATTTACTTGTTCTTTCCAGTGTCTCTAGCTGGGGATATGATGTCACATCCTCTTTGCTTTATCACACTCCGCAGTAACTGTCGCTGCTGTTCAGTAATTCTTCTGAAGGAGGCCCTGAGCCCAAGGGTGATATCTTTGACATGTGAAATGTCATCTCCATTTGTTTGCTGACTTTGTAAGGATTTATACACCACATGAAAGCAGGCTAACTCGGAGCTGTGGACCGAGGAAAAGAAGTATAGCATCACTCTGTGTGTGTGAGTGTGTGTGCGTGCGCACACTTTCTGACTGACAAAGCCATCCCAGTTGTTGTTACCATCATGCTGGCTCTTTAGAAATTGTGGAAACAGCTCGTTCTGCAAAGATTTCCAATTATTGTGTCTTTCATGGGCACAATTTGTCAAGCATTCTTTGGGGAAGTTGGGGGCAGCTGCTTGTCCTCCTCAGCAAGCACAAAAAGGTTCCAAGAGAGACAAGGCTTTGTGCAACAAAGCAGTCGGTTGACAATAGGCAGTGATGAGATGGGATTGTCTTCCACTTCCTCCTTCCTTTCTTTCATCCCACTGGCTGTGCTTGCTAACCTATTTTCTGTTTCTTTTTCAAATGAGGAGGAACTAAAAAAAAAACCAACAGAACTCAACCACAGTTCGTAATTAAATACGGAGCTGGTTCTTACCATGTTTACTGAATTCCATATTGCATACATGGATGTATATCCTCAACGTTTTCATGTGTTTTTAGATTTCTAAACTTAATGTGTTCCATAGGACTAGACCTTAACTCCTTCCTGTCTGTTTCTCCTGATGAGATTTGCCTCCAGAGAGGGAAGAAGGAGTAAAGCAGTGAAACCCCTTTACAGATCCCTTAATGTTTAGGGATTCATAGATCCATGAGTGTAGTTGTTTATCCGTGTGGGTTCTCCAGGTTCACAACAGCAGTTCCTCCAGCAGAAAGTCTTCAGTGTTGACCTTACAGCTGCAGTAACCCAGTCAGCTTGACGTGACTTTGCACAGGTACCTTTGCTGCCACCTGGAAAAGACAGCTTCAAAGCAGGAACTGGGAGGGAGAGAAGGAGTCAGTGCAGCCCTTGGGGAGCATGGACAGGACTAACAAGCAAAATGCCTGCGGTGATGTGAACAAGGAGGAACACAACCCGAACAAAACAGGGCTTAAGAGGCATCACCTCAAGCATTTGCATGCAAGCCAGGAAGTGTCACCAGAGCGACTTTGCACTAAGGCACTAAGCTGGGGTGTAAACACAAGGAGGTCTGTGTGCAGCCGCAGGGGTAGGATCTTGCTGCCATCCCAGAGGTGCAGTGGATAGCTCAAATGACTGGAGGGCTGCCATGGAAGTGTACGTATTGTTTAGGAAGGACAGGACAGGAAGACAACGTGGAGGTGTTGTCTCTTATGGGAGAGAGCCATTGGAGTACATGACACTCTGTCTGAGGGTGAAGAATGAGAGCATAGCAGCAAAGATGAAAGCACTGGTGACTGTTTTGTCTACTGTGCTCTGGCAGGCCAGGAAGAACAAGTGGATGAGGCCCTCTACAGACAGCTAGAGGCAGCTTCTTTTTTCTAGACCTTGATCTTCATGTGGACTTCAACCACCTTGATAACTCCTGGAGGCACAACACAGCCAGGCATAAGCAATCCAGGATGTTGCTGGAGAGTATTAAGGATAACTTCTTGACACAAGGGAAAGAGAAGCCAATAAGGAATGGTGCTCTGCTGAACTTCATAGTCACAAATGAAAAAGGCCTCACTAGGGATGTGAAAGTTGAAGGGAGCCTTGGTTGTTGTGACCATGAGATGGTGGAGTTCAGGATCCTGAAGGAGCCAGGTTCTTTCCAGTGGTGTCCAATTGTATGACCAGAAGCAATGGACACAAAGTGAAACCCAAGGGGGAAGGTTTTATACTGTGAGACAGCCGAGCACTGGCATAGGTTGCCCAGGGAGATTGTGGAGTCTTCCTCCTTGGAGATACTCAAAAAATGTCTGTATGTAGTCCTGGGCAACCAGCTCTAGGTAGCACTGCTTTAGCAGGAGTTTGGACCAGATGATGTCGAGAGATCTCTTCCATCCTCATCTCTTCTGTGATTCAGGAGCAACAGATAATTGGTCTTCATAGTTTCAGTTCTCATTTCCCTGGAAGTTTCAAACAGTCTAGTGCCTGGTCTGATGATCATCTGAATCTGGTATTTCAACACTGAGCTTTGGTAGAAAGGTGGATTAGCCTTTAGAAGGGATTCCCTGTCTCACAGGATAGGTGAGATGGCAGATAAGTTGCTTGAATTCCTGCTATATCCTTGACCTCCTCAACATCTGAGTATACAAGGTGACCAGCAAAAGCAACCTGCACGGCTGTGTAAGGATTGGTGATGCTGCTGTGTAACTTTGGATCCAAATTACTGCTTCACACTAGGGATTTCTCTGTTTATGCAGCTCTTACTAAGGAGAAATGCTGGGCCAAGTTTGGGTCTCACTTTTTTTGGCCAAAGCTATACCAGTGAGTTGAAGCGCTTTTCATTTTCTATTTCCAATGCTGGAGTACTAGAACTTCCAGAGAGGATGCCTGGTGGAGATACTGAGCTGAAAGTTAGGAAGTGTTTATAGGGATTGGTGTGCTTGCAGCCGATCCTGCTTGGACCTCAGTATGAACTGGCAGTAAACTGGATGAATCACATGCTTCAAGTTATTCGACATTTCAATAGCTTGCTGATTCAGCAAGAATATCCTCTGAATATGTATGAACCATTAAAGACTAAGACTGGGTCCAGTATAGCTGTAGTTACATCCCCATGTATAGGTATCTACAGTTACAGCTCTATCTATGTGGATGGGTGTAGGTGTATCTCTGTAACAAATATATAACGTGAGACCCAATAAATTCAAACATCTGATGACTCAACTGAATTCCCAGCATCTCCTTTCAGTGCTCTGCCACAAAACCCTCACCATATAAAATGCCTAAAGTTTCCTTTTCTGATGGACCAGAGTTCCTAACTCACTGAGTTCAGAGGAAGGATTAGTGATGTTCTCCTTCTGGAACATCTTGCAAAGCCTAAATCATGTTCTTGGTCTTAGAGCTGCTTAAGAAGCTTTAGAAAAGGGTGGTAGCATGGTACAGCACTTGTGCTATTTCACATTCATGTGGGGAATATGAACTTCATTTGGTTTGTTTGGTAGCTATAGGAAAATGTGTTGATGTGATGACTCTCCCACACCCTGCAAAAGCATTCTTAGTCCTAGGCTGCTTTAGAAAGGTAAATTACCTCCTTTCAACATCAGCACCTTTCAACCTTTTAAAAAGAAGCAAATGCTTTGCTTTAAGAAGTGATTTCTCTTGTAGACAAAAGCCTCTTAAGAGTCCTGAAATAAGTGCATAAGCTCTGAGGATGGATAAGGTGTAACAGATAGCCCTGCTGGCTGGAAAGCCAGCTTCTTGCTGGTTGCAATGGACTGCCCAGGGAAGTAGTGGAGTCCCCATCCCTGGAGATGTTTAAGATTGACTGTGGCCCTTAGTGCTCTGGTCTAGCTTATTGTGGTGATGTTAGCTCGTGGGCTGGGCTGGATGAGCTCAGAGGTCTTTTCCAGCCTCAGTGATTCTGTGATTAGTTGACTTTATGAACTATATATATAAATAAAGTTTAGATGATGCCAAGTGTGGCAACAAATGGATCTTTAGCTTCAGGCCAGCTGTTGTGACCTACTGAAGGGTATTTATAGAGACAGAGAGAGGCAGAGGCCTGGATGAGTAAAGTGGCAAGATATTGCCCCAGTGTTTTTTCCAAGATAGACTCGTAGAATCATAGATATCAGGTTGAAAGGGACCTCTAAAGGTCATCTAGTCCAGCTCCCCTACAACAAGCAGGACATCTCTAACTAGAACTGATTGGCCAGAGCCCCATCCAGCCTGACCTGAATGGCTCCAGGGATGGGGTCTCCACCCCGTCTCTGGGCAGCCTGTTCCAGGGATCCCCCACCCTCAAACTGAAGAGGTTTTTCCTGATGTCTGACCTAAATCTGCCCTTTTCCAGCTTCAAACTATGACTCTCATCCTATTGTTCCCTGCCTCTGAGAACAGCCTTCCCCAGCCTTCTGACAGCCCCTTTCAGTGACTAGAAGGTCACTATAAGTCACCTGGAGTCTCTTCAGGCTGAACTGCAGCTCTCTCAGCCTGTCCTCATAGAAGCAGTATTGCAAGGCAGAGCATTTCTGTGAAATAAGCACATTCTGTTATGGCTCTGTAGCTACCAAACGTATTAAAAACAACCAAGAAACCAAATTCATCTATTATGAGAAATATTTACAACTAAAAGATGCCTTAACATCTGAATGCGAAGATGCTTGCTTTTTGTAAGCAGCTTGCTGAAGACAAGGGGTTTTTCCAATCTCTGTTTCGTGACTTCAGCATTTAATATTATCATTGCTATGTCAAGAAAATGAAAACAATGAAATAAAACTTCCTCTCCCTTGTCAAAACTGTTCCTCCTTCCTTGAAATGCAATTTCTTGTCACTCAGGAAAAAAACAGGCTGATCTTCATGCTGGTTTTTTTATATAATTTCACAAGTAAAATTGGTTTCTTAGCAAGTAAGTAAGCAGTATCATAGAATCATAGAATCACAGACTGTTCCAGGCTGGAAGGGACCTCCAGAGGTCACCCAGTCCAGTCTCCCTACACAAGCAGGGACATCTCTACTCCGGTCAGGTTGCTCAGAGACTCAGCAAGCCTGACCTGCAATGACTGCAGAGATGGAGCCCCCACTACCTCCCCAGACAGCCCATTCCAGCTATCAATCCCCCTCCCACTGAAAAGCTTCTTTCTAATCTCCAGCCTAAATCTCTCCTTTCCCAGTTTGAACCCAGTGCTATCCATACAATTTCTCCCTTCATGCAGGCCCCCCTCAGGTATCAATAATCCTCTGTGTGCTTGGAAATGCAGAAAAGCTCGTTGCTTTACTCAATAGCACAAATAGAATTGGGAGTAAGGTGATGATAGGTTGTTTATCCATACAATAATGCTCTCTTTTATTTTTCTTTATTAGATTGCTTGGCTTCTACAAAGGAATATTTCCTCCCATCTTGGCTGAGACACCCAAAAGGGCTGTGAAGGTAAAAACCCCATGCTTCCTTCTTTCAAAACATGAGTAGGGACAGTGAGAGCTGTGAAACCTTTAATTTCTCTCTCACTGATGTTAGAATCTTAAGCCTATTTGACATATTAGTCCTCTGACTTTGATAGCCCAATAAAAAACATGTGCATGAGTAAGAAATGTGGATTAGTGCTATGAAAACCAAATTACAGTTAGTTTTTTATCATCAAAATGAGTCAAATATATGAAGTGATAGTTTCATTACCTCTGGTTTAGACATTCTGCTTTACTGAAAATGCTTAGCAACTTGCAAGACAACTAATAGCTTGAACAATTAACACAAGAAGCCATTACAGAAGCCACTCCTAGTAAGTACTTACTGAGTAACTTGAAGTAGTGTATTTGTGGGTGTGAAGTGCTGCCCAGAGTTGTTTGGTACTCCAAAGAGTACTCTGCTCCACACACTCACTTTGCTGCAGATGGAATATAGGAATGGGTACAGCTCTTCATTGTGCAAAGAGCCATCTCCTCCAGCTCTCTCACAGCTGAAACAGAGTTGAAACAGCCTATCAAAGGGTGTTTGTTGTCGTGTATTGATCTGATCTCCCCTTATGATCCTTTGTGTTGATTAGTAGAGCATTATTTTAGTGATATTTTAATCAAACTACATCAATGCATCCATTTTTCTCAGTTAAGTCATCCCACCTTCTTAATTAAAACCCACTCATTAAACACCTCATCTAAAAGTCCTAAACCCATCAAAGCGCCCATTGTGCTACAAGCATTTCTTTGTCTTTTACTTCAGACTTGTGAAGTTTCCCATGGATGCACCGAATGTCCACTAGCGGTTATTACACAGAATGTCTTGATTTGCTCTCCTTTATGTTTTGTTTCTTCCTCAACAAGGCTGTGTATGATTCTGGTCCTTAGTCTGCAATTAATCATTCACATTCCAGTTCCTTTACAGAGGAATAATATTTGTATAAAGTGACAGGATGTGACCTTGTAACAGAATCCTAAAGGAGTTCTGGTAATGTCATCTTCTTGTTTGCATTGGCATTTTAGATGCGAACGACATATGTCAACCATCTCAAAATTATTTCATACAACTAAGAAAACTGGAGTTCTGTTGAACAGAAGGCAGCAGTCAAAACCAGATGAATGATATTTAGAAGATTCCTAATATCTTTTTTTCTTTGGGCCATGATATTCTCTGTTTCTCCATTTAATTTTATTCAAATAAGTGAAAGTCAACCTGATCATCCTATCCTATTTAGGTTCCAGTATATGTGTAGTTCTAACACAGGTCCTGGTTTGATTTCTCTCCTATCTATCCAAGTGATTCAAAAATCATGAGTCACTATCTTTCCCTCAAATTGTTTCATCTTACATTCGATGTGATAATTCATATTTAATATCCTACTCACACACTGTTAGGGGTTGGAAGGGATCTTGAAAGATCATCCAGTCCAATCTCCCCACCAGAGCAGGATCCCCTAGATCCAGTCACACAAGAACAGACCAGGTGGGTTTTAAATATCTCCAGAGAAGGAGACTCCACAACCCCTCTGGGCAGACCCTTCCAGGGCTCTGTCATCCTCACTAGGAAGAAGATTCTTCTCATCTTCATGTGGAACCTCCTCTGTTCCAGCTGACACCCAGTGTCCCTTGTCCTAGCATTGGGTGTCACTGAGCAGAGCCTGGCTCCTTCCTCCTAACACCCACCCTTACTCATGGGGGTCACCCCTCAGGCTCCTTTTTTCCAAGCTCAAGAGACCCAGCTCCCTCAGCCTTCCCTCATCAGATAGATGCCCCACTCCCTTCACCATCTTTGTGTCTCTGTGCTGGACTCTCTCCAGCAGCTCTGTGTCCTGGAACTGAGAGACTTGGGATTGGACACAAGATTCCAGGTGTAGTCTCACCAGGGCAGAATAGAGGTAGAGAACTCCTCTCAATCTACTAACTACCCCCCTTCTAATCCACCCCAGGATGCCATTGGCCTTCTTGGTTACAAAGGCACATTGCACATTCAATGTAATTATAGAACGATTTGCACTGGAGGTGATCTCTGGAGGTCATGTGGGTGAGCCTCCTGCTCAGAGCAGGGCTGACTTCATGGTTAGATCTCATTCCTCACTTGCCTTCTCTAGTCAAACTCTGAAATCAGGGATGGAGTGTGAAGCCTCCCTGTGCTCCTCCTCAAGTGCTTCTTTGCTTTCACCATCACAACTTTTGCCTGTTGTCTCTCATGTCTTTATTGTGGACCCCTGAGGAAGCCTGACTTTGTCTTCTGGATAACCTTTAGAGGAGGGAAAAAAGGCATCACATCCCTTAGGCAAAAAGCAACCCACTAAGGGAGGACCGGTAAGGTACTTCAGTGACCTTTTAATGAGGATGATAGAACTGAGTCTGTGTGACCCAGACAAGAAACCTAATTCTTGGGCACCTACATGAGGTCTTGGAAGGATTTCTGCAACCATGAGAATCAGGTTTGAAATGATAACTATATTTCAGTTAAATCACTGAATTCTTTCATTCCTTATGCTCTTCCCTCACATGTTATGCCATCTCTAGGACACCAGGAGGACTTCAAATTACACCGAGACATAAGCAATATTCTATATTAGAAGGTTTCAGTGACAGGATAGAGTAGCACAGTAATGTCCTTGCAAGAAGCTGGATACAGAAGCAATTCAATGTGAGAATAGAATCATTAGGGATCGGAAGAGACCTCATCTAGTCCAGTTCCCCCTACCACAGCAGGATCACCTAGAGCAAGTCGCACAGGACCAGATCCAGGAAAAAAAGAATAAGCGAGATCTTCTTTGAAATAGGAAGAAATGTGCTACTGGAATATTGCGTTTAGCTGGTGAGAATATTTGCAAATAAACCTAAAACTAATACATTGAAGTTAGTTGGCCCCAGCCATTCAGCCAGGTGTTGTAGATACAGCTTTTTTTACATTCTCATGTCTATCCTAACATTTCTCTTTACATTTCCCTTCTGAAAAGAAAGCTGGTATTTCTGGAAGACAAAAAGTCAACGTTTATAACTTTATGTTAGCTTGAACTTGAAGGAAAGAAGTGATGAAGGCGGTGCGATGGTTAACAGATGAACTCTTCTTGGGGCAAATTTATATTGTTCACGTGTTCCCAGACATCTTGTTTCAAGCATATATTTTTACCTTGGAGTTATTGAGACATCTGGGAAGTACTTTGGCTGTTTTCTGTGTAACTTTGCCAGATGGACAGTATCTGTTAGGTACACTAAAGCGTGTTTTAAATACGTTTATTCTGATTTATATTTTTTATACAAAGCTATTAATTTACTACAACTGTAAAGAAAAAAAAAGACAGATTCCGTTGTGTTTTAAAAAACATTTTGACCCGATCTGCATGACATAAATCCACATGCTATAGCTCGATGCTTTCTTTTGGCCAAATGGTCTGTATTCTCTAGTATAGCCAGCAACTGAGTTTTATTGCTATTGATTTGTTTTCTTTTAAAAGCAGTAACCAGCAAAGTTACTATTATACTATTTTATTTATTACTCTAGGAAGCTATCGATTTTGAAGGTACCATTTTTAAGAGCAGAATTGTATTTCTGCCTTTATGCCAACCCTTTTACGGATCTCTAACACTATGGAAAACATTAAGGAATACCAGAAATTCCATTAAAGGTTAGGAGGGTAGCAATGAGCAGAAAGATGCTGGAGAGAGAATAAAGCAAACTTCATCACAATGAGAAATGGATTTAGTTCAGGGAAGTAACTCACCCACGCGCTATTGACACCCTCTCAGAGACTTCCTTTTACCTATAAAATCTCTTCACTTGTCCAAAAAGATGGATCTAGAGCCTCAGTCACACTTCTATCTTTTCTGACTATTGGCAAGGCCACTGCAGCAATTTTAAACACATTTGCAGGATGTTTGCAGGATTAGCGTTCAGTCTGTGCTCTCTTTGGAGGGCAGTTAAAATCCAGGCCCTGATTCTGCGTCCTTTTCTGCAAAATATGAATATAATCCCTACTGAGGAGAAGTAAAAAGTAGCAAGTCCTTCCGTTTTCAACATTTAATATCTTGATTTTGCATTTTGGATTCATATTGCTCCCTGTTTTGTGTTGGAGTTGACACAGGAACACACGGTTCTCTGGTGGGTTTGGTGTCATTCTGTGACTTTTCATTTGAAGCAGATCTTGATTGAAAAACGTTCTTCACTTTGCCATGGGACAGGGTTCTAGACAACTTAACATGCCAACGTGATGCTTATTGCTCATGTTCCTCTATGCGTGCGTTATGGAAGGGCTGTTCTATTCAGATGGGTCTGTGGTAACTGAGCCCCGAGGGATAGAGCTTGTCTCTGTTGGCTGAGGCCCAGCACAGCTCACCCTGTTTTGTCTGAAAAACTCTATTCCTTTACATTTCTGATGATTCCCACATCTCCCTTTACCTCATTTCACACAGCCTTCCTCTTGTGGTGGAACTGTGTGATTGCCACACGCATGGGCAGGTGCTGTGTGCAGGGATCACAGCATCATGAGTGGGAGCTAAGTGCATAGTGTTTTAGAAGATCCCACCTTCACTTGAGTTGGCTCATCCTGAACTAATTGAGACATACAGATCAACTCTGGAGAGCAGCCAGGAAACCAAAGGTTCTAGGTTTTGCTCTGCAGGGATGCGGCAGCTCTTGCTCTAGTAGATACCCGAGGGTGAAGCTGTGACTGGTTTTTATTGTTTAGTCCCATAGTACTGGATGTGCTGTGTGAAAACCACTTTCCTTTTCCATCCAAAGTCCTAAATGCATATTACAGGGCTTAGAGTGACACGTACCAACTGGCCTTGTGTTGTCCCACGTGTGAAAATTATGTGGAATAACACTTCCTATATCTTTGGTTTTGCCTGGAATCGAGAGCTCTGCTCTTTGTAACCCACAAGATTATCTGCTTTCTGCTTTCCTCACACTAGACTATCATTATTGCTGCCCTCGGCACTGGCTCGTGGCATCAACCTGAAGTGCTCTTCCAGTGGCTTCAGCAGCACAGATGCAGAATGTGAAACTGGAACAAAATGGGGTTTGGAGAGATTTGCAGCATGAGGAAGCACAGGACTGAAAAGGTTCTTTCAGGTCAACAAATGCAAACCCCTGCTGCTCTGTAATCCCCTTCATAAATTTATCCAACTTCCCTTTACAAGTGACTAAGATTTTTTCCCTCATTTTTCCTATTGGAAGACTGTTTCAAAACCCTACTCCTTTGTAAGAAAGCTTCAACAGACCCCAACCACATTGTATTCATGAGTTGTTTTCACTCTCATCCCCAAGTAGTTTACGTTCAACTCTTTCTTGTCTTTGTTTTTCATTCTCTCTCTCGCAGCCAGACTAAACAAAGCAAACACTTCTTCTTCTTCAGTCATCATTCTCAAAAGATAACCTTTACATCCTCGATACGGTCCTTGTGAGCCTGCTTTGGCTGTGCTGAAGTCTGAGTTGATCTTTCTCAAGCAGAGGTGGCCAGGATCGTGCACTGGATCACAAATGCTCTTTCTTTACACGTGACTGATGCATCCTGGACTTTGTGTCCCCTGACAAGGAAATAGGCAGTGAAAATCTGTCTGCCTGTGTTAACGGGATCTTCTTACTGACTTCAATGGGATCAAGGTTATTCTCAGTGTTTCTTGGAAGAACGAACCCATCCATTTATTCGGCTTTGATTTATAGAAGATCTCACAAAAGATGTTCTGGATATGAATGCATCTGGGTGGCAACAAATTTCAGCTTGCAAAGGCAAACGTTTCCAAGCAGTTGCCTTTCCCCAAGTTAGGGGAAACTGAGCTTCTCATCTCTTTCTTGAATTCAAACATCCAGGAGCAGAGCTTTCAACACTCACCCTGTAAGGCATTGCAGATGCTCAGAACATCTCAGCACCAGTGGGAGCAGACAATTGGGTGAAAGATTTCTTTGTAAAGAGCACAACTAAAAAAATTTATGTGCTGAAAGTAAAAGATTATAGAGATCTGCAGAGTTCCATCTTCAAAATCTGCAAGTGCATCTCTCTGTTGAGAAGTGGACTTGTATCTGAGAAACATGCAAGTGCACTGTATTATATTAAAGGTGTGAGGCCAGTTCCTTGGGGGAGATGGCAGTACCTGCTAGGACATTTGTCCCCAGTGTATTAAAGTTCAGGACTGGAGCTAAATGCACAATACTCCAATACAATCCATATTAGTCTGATCTACAGAGTGTGAAACAGAAGTGACTTGTGTTTATCCCGCAAAGCTACTGTGGATGTGAGGTGATGAAGCTCCATTGTAATTCAGTTTTACTGATTGGCATTTTTTCCCCACACAATATCAGTCTGCCTTTTATTTACAGTTTTTCACCTTTGAACAATACAAGAAGCTACTAGGATATGCATCATTACCCCCTGGACTGGTACGTACAGACACTGATCTTCATGTTTTAATTTAGTAGGTGTGTTTTGAACAAGCTCATTCGTTTCCTGACAGAAAAGGAGCCCAACATTAAAGGAGACAGTTCAACCAACAGTTTTATTGTGTGTTCTTCAGTAGGCTCTTCTCATCCTTAAATGTAAATAGAGATGCTCATATTTGTTGTGTAGCAAGTGTAGAGAATGCATGTTATGGCTCTATGCTACATCAGCATTCAGGAATATGCTGGAAGCTTCTTCCCGGTGAGGGTGACAGAGCACTGGAAGGGGCTGCCCAGGGAGGTTGTGGAGTCTCCTTCTCTGGAGATGTTTAAAACCCGCCTGGACTGTTCATGTGCAACTGGATCTAGGTGATCCTGCTCTGGCAGGGGGATTGGAGTGGATGATCTTTTGAGGTCCTTTCCGATCCCTAACACTCTGTGATTCTGTTAGACTTGTAAACATGCGATGTCTGACCAAAACCTTCATATAGCAGATGCATCAGCCATCAGAAACCCCAGGCAGTTTGGTGCAGTACAGCTACCACAGTGGTGTTTTGCCCCTAATATAGTCATAACAATGAGGGAAACAGAAGGCTAAGGGGGATTCTGGTCTAAACTAGACAGGATGCTTCTAGGTGCCTCACCAGACCTCATATCAAGATAACTTTGGTTGTTAAAAGAGAGATGCATACCTTAGCCCCATCATCCTGCTGGCTTCAGTTTCATGGATGATGATGAAGGAGGTAGGTTGTGTTCTACGTTATATTAGAATATTAGATTAGTTGCTAACAAAGTTTTCCTCAGAGGTAGCAAAGCTGGAGCTTGCTACAACCCTTCTAACTGCCCTTGTCTTTTTTGAGTCCTCAGGAGTTGCTGCTCAAATCTTTCTGTATTGAATAAGGTTTTTCTCACTGTTTTTAAATTACCATTAGATTCCTTGAATTTCAACAGCGTTGGGTTTTGGTCCTGGGACTCTTTTCAGCCCCTAGAAACTTTGGAGATGTTAAATTCAGACAATCAATGTATAAAGTGATCCCTAAAATTAACTCCTCTAAATTTTCTCAATTGACTTAAATAAATTCTATATTATTTTTCTATTGCAAACTAACCAGGGTGGTTTAATCACCCTGTCAGGATGGAAAGCAAAGCAGTGGGTATCTCAGTGTCTGTGTCTGTACGTAAATGGAGTTAATTTATGCACGGGGTTCCTGCTGACACTTCCACATGTGAAATTCCCATGCAAACCTTTCCAGCATTGATATTTAATTAGAAGACCTTTTCTTCTAATTTGCTTAAGCACCACACTATTTTAATTCCTTTTATTTTTAAGTTAATACATTAGTGTTGCATGTTTAGTGCCCAGTGCAGAGTGTTTATTCTTTCCAGTTATGCAAAGCTGCATTGACATCATAGAATCATCCAGTCACAGAATCATTAGGGATCAGAAGGGACCTCGAAAGATCATCCAGTCCAATCCCCCTGCCACAGCAGGATCACCCAGACCAAGTCACACAGGAACACAGCCAGGCAGATCTTGAATGTCTCATGTGTGATTTTGATTCAGACTCCACCCAGAGATAACATGAGGACGTTGTTTATCCATGTTTTCACAATCAGTGGCTACCACAATGTATTCACTTTATTTTCCAGCTGAAAAGAGAATTCACTGACAGTGCTCTGACGTTTTCTTCTGGGTTTGATCGCTACGTGGTTTGTGGCTATTGTCACATTGTCTTCATGAGCTGTCAGCCTCCACTCGAGGCCTGAAGTTGTTTAGTAATAGAATACCGCTGCATTACTGCAGTCTCACCGTTTGCTCTGGAGCATCCTCTTTCATAACCTGATAGATGGGAAATTTTACTCTGCTGTTTTACCTTTCCCAGGCATTTGCAGTTGCTGGCTTGGGATCTGGGTTGACAGAAGCGGTCGTGGTTAACCCTTTTGAAGTGGTAAAGGTTACCCTACAGACAAACCGAAATGCCTTCACAGAGGTATGAGAGCTGCTCCCTTCTTCTTTTTCTCTTTTATCAGTCACAAAGCACCTCAGGGTTCATATTTAGAGCAGAATGTCTTCTCGTGTAGCTGGTAGATTTCAGAATGTTGGATGAAATCATTTATAAGCTGATTTAATGATTGGACTCAATGATCGTAAAGGTCTTTTCCAACCACAATGATGTGGTGATAAGTCTTCACATTTACAAGCACACCCTGGGAAATAGTTATATAACACAGAACAGCGATCATTTAAATTCCTGTTTCACTTCAGAGTTTTACTGTTCAAATATTGTTTCGTTCAGAGGAGTCATTATGCAAAATTGACTTTCACCCGTGGTTCTGGGTGATGCAGAAAAAGGGATCCAAGTGGAAATCAGTGCTTCATCAAACTCAAATTTTCCCTGGAATTCACCAGCTTCAATTAGAAAAAAAAAGAAGAACCCTTTAGTTTGAAGTGTAAATACCCTAGCTTTATATTTTGAGCAAACTAGTTCTATAAGGTTGCACGAAACCAGGATGCCCTTTCATATCACACATTTTAATTATTCTTGATTGCAGACTTTATAACAAAGTCTAAGGGGTTTTAGTTAGCAAATATTATGTAATTGGGGAGCACGTGCACGGTGCATTGTGGAGCGCAAGGCAATGGCACACTCATGTCATTGCTGGGCTGTGTTTTTCTAAAAGGTTTAAGTATGTACCTCTCCCATTGTGTAGCTTTCACACTGTACAATGAAACCTAATGCAGTTCACATATTTCTGTGCCTATTGTCCTGAAATAATAAATACATCTTATTTAAAAGGAACAAGGAAGAGCATGAACACACACACCCACACCCAGACTCCTGCACAACTCCCAAAGCAAATATTCACACACTACTCTGACAGCTGAATTATTCTGTGGTGCGAGATCATCTTTCGAGGGCTGATAGGTTTAAAGAGGAAGGCCACTCTAAAATCACGTATCAGCACGGTTTGATTGCTGCAGGTAAAAATAATGGTGACTTCTTGTTCAAGTAAACTGCTAGAGGGCCCAACACCGTATTGTTTGGGTTTCTTTTCATTTGCTCTGTAGCCATGGGTAACTCACTAGTTATAGAAGCTGGTGTGGTAATAAAGTTCCTCACCTGACTTAAGAGTTGTGATTATTTAAACAAATACAAGTTTCTGCTTTATGATGAGAAGAATCTGACTCCAGATTCCACTGACTCTTAAGTATAAGTCAACAGTTGTGTGTAGTGAATCAACTCCAGATGTTTATACAATAAATTCCTCCATCTCAATTAGTCATCCTAAGGTTCTTCCATCATCGGTGATGACACACAGGCCTTCTATGACTTGATCAGCTGGCATCGTAGGTGCCTATTTTGAATGAAGTGTCATCTAAGAGAGTCTTCTTATTGCCTAGGACTGAAGAGAGAGAAGTCTTTCTGAGTCTCAGATATAAATGTAGACATTGCAGATTCTGCAACAGAGCTGATGAATCCCATGTCAAGGGTTTGACAAGTGCTCTAAGTCATTAGTAAATCCATAGCCAAGATTAGACCAAGGGATATCTCACTATTGAAAATTCCTATATCCAGCTTAAATCACTTTATTGAGGACCACTCATTCTTTTTGTTAAAGATTTACTTTGCATTATGCAGTCAGTATCCGGACTGGGTTCCATGTTAGAGTTTATTCTGATTTGAATCCCTGGCACTAGTTAGAAAAGGAAACCATTGTAAAATGTTTGCAGAACGTTAACAGGATCATTTTAGTTACCAAATATAAAAACACAGGGTGAAACTTAGTGTGAAAGCCTAAGTTTGTCAGTCACCTATATAAGCAGCTGTGCGCTGTGTCAGCTAAAACAGGCATCATTTGGGTGCTGCTGTTGCTCTACCCCAGCGATAGTTTGAGAGGGAAAGCTATTAAACAAATAGCTGTATTGAAATCAGCAGCATTCACAGCACTGTAGTCAAAATTCTTCTAGATTTTCATGTTTGACCCTCCTAGTGGAGGTTGTGCTTTGCCTTTCTAATGAACTATTTGGTTAGCCAGGGCTGGTTTTATGCTTTGGAGAAAGCCAAACCCAAATCAATCACCTCTCAGATTCTTCTAAAAAGAAATCTGAAGTGTTGAAAAGGGGAACACCTGATTCTGAGGACCACAGCATACTGGAAAAGACATCAAACGTGTGTGTGGTCAGGCAGATCCTGTCTGAGGCACTGATTCAGAGGAAGCATCCTCATTTCTGCCTTCTGTTCAGTGGAACTTGGCTGACTGAGATGATTTCTGTGCCCCAAAGGCACAGAAGCTGATGTCCTAAATCTGTACCTTAGAGTTTTAAATGGGTGTTTGGATGTGCAAAATCTTTTTAGTCAAATAATGCACTGGGAGGGCAAAACAGGATTTCCAGTCAGATGCTTAAGGAAAGAAAATAATAGGGGAAAAAAAAAACCCTCAACCAACAAAAAATCTTCAGGGTTTTCAACACCACTGGAAGAAAGCTTCACATGTGAGCTGCGTTTACAAAGTGCTGTGTACCCAATGACTCCTTCAAAAGTCACTGCGATTTGCATTCCTAGCATCATGAGGAACCTCAGAGGCTCCAGAAGGGTTCCCAGACAATAAAAATGCCTTTTGTCACCCTCTCAACGCTGCTCCTAGCATTGAATCTGGAAACTCCCAAAGTGATCTTCCACACAACTATTTACAACCTCCCTTGCTGCTCCCATTTGAGGCTCCCAAGGACTTGCTTCCACGGCCACAGTGGCTCCAAAATCTCCCATTCTGTCCCATTTATCACTCCCTCACTGCACGTTTTTGATTGTACTAGAGAAGCTGCTTTTATCTCTACAATTGTTGTGTAAGGGATTCAGCTGTCACAACCTTAGCAGCACAAACCCATTTCACATATCCAGAGGTGCAAGCCGCTGCGTAAAATCTATGAATCATGCTTTTAAGACTTTTTTTTTTCCCCTTTGCTTAAGGAATCCTTATTCTGTTAGAGCCCTCAGGTCACGCTTTCATCTTCTTGCTGCACTCGGAAAAATTAGGAATGGGTTTTTTTATATAATGAAATTAGTGATTTTTGACTCGATCGCATGAAAAGGAAAATAACCGCTGTGGTGAAACTGCAGATAAAACAACCAGAGCACTCAGTTTGTCAATGGGATTGAAACAACACTGTGGTCATTGTTTTCTTTTTGTAAAGATGATCTTTTCCTTCTTTTTTGCTTTACTTGTGTAGCAACCCTCCAGCTTTGTTCAAGCTCGGCAGATCATTAAAATGGATGGTCTGGGCCTCCAAGGACTCAACAAAGGTCTTACTGCAACCCTGGGCCGTCACGGAGTTTTTAACATGGTTTACTTTGGATTCTACTTCAATGTGAAAAACATCCTTCCAGTCAATAAAGTAAGTTCTTCATACAATGCAAGAGACAAACAGACAAGAGGTT
Source organism: Upupa epops (assembly GCA_013397515.1). NCBI lineage: Eukaryota > Metazoa > Chordata > Aves > Bucerotiformes > Upupidae > Upupa > Upupa epops. The sequence goes on along the minus strand of VZRI01008403.1, from coordinate 37,348 downwards.
TGGCAACTGAATTCACGCTCCTCTTCCAGTGCAAAGCCGGGGTGTTTGGTAATGATGGGCGGCTAACCCCGCTGTCTGTTTTGCAGGGATCTGTGGCACTGCAGGGCAAGCTAACAAACGATTTTTACTTCTAGCTTTTTGAGCTAAGCTGAGCGTAAATCAAGTCAGGTTGGGATTCTCCTGGTTATGAATTTCCTTTATCCCACGGTAGCAGTGTCAAAAGGCAGGAATCAGGGTGTGGGTGTGCTCTGCTCCTGTGAGCTGCTGTGGTAAACGGGCTTGGAAGAGAAAATTCCCTCTGGGCAGAGAGAAATGTAATGAGGTACAACAAGTGTAAGAGTAAAGTCTGGCATCTGGGCAAGAACAGCCCCAGGGACCAGGGTAGGTTGGGGCTGACCTGTTGGAGAGCAGTAGAGGAGAAAGGGACCTGGGGGTCCTAGTGGCCAGCAGGATGGCTCAGAGCCAGCAATGTGCTCTGGTGGCCAAGAGGGCCAACTCAGAAAGGGGGTGGTTAGCAGGTAGAGGAAGGGTCTTCTCCCCCTCTACTCTGCACTAGTGAGACTGCATCTGGAGTATTGTGTCCAGTGCTGGGCTCCCTCAGTTCCAGAGCTGCTGGAGGGTGTCCAGAGTAGAGCAACAAAGATGATGAAGGCAGCTCCCTGATGAGGAAAGGCTGAGGGAGCTGGGTCTCTCCAGCTTGGAGAAGAGGAGGCTGAGGGGTGACCTCTTTCATGTCTCTAAATCTGTGAGGGGTGGGTGTCAGGAGGATGGAGCCAGGCTCTTCTCAAGGTCATCTGGGGATAGGACAAGGGGCAATGGGTGCCAGCTGGAACAGAGCAGGTTCCATCTTAATCTCATCAGGAACTTCTTCCCAGGGAGGGTACTGGAGCACTGGAACAGGCTGCCCAGGGGGGTTGTGGAGTCTCCTTCTCTGGAGACATTCCAGACCCACCTGGCTGTGTTCCTGTGTGACTTGGTCTAGGTGATGCTGCTGTGGCAGGGGGATTGGACTGGATGATCTTTCAAGGTCCCTTCTGATCCCTAATGATTCTATGAACTTCTTTCAGTTTCACACAAGAAGGGATTAAACTCGAGGACATGGCAGAGCTGCAGTACATGGGGCGATCTGGCCACGGTCTGGTTCTGATTACAAAAGAGTGTTCTACCTCGTGCTGGAGGACAGCAAGACAGGCTTTTCCGTATGAGAGCAAGTCACCCCAAAACAGGGCTCACAGGGTCAAGCGCAGGGGCTTTGTGCAGTTTCTAACTAAAATTTATAACAGTCATTTCACTTGAAGACATTTTCTTTCCCCTGCTTGTTGCAGGAGGGTTGAACTAGAAGACCTTTGGAGAGCCCTTCCAACCCTATGATTCTAATTGATAGTCTTTCGGTAACAAACATTTCCCTTTACAACAAAGGGAATCTTTACTCATGGAAACACGATCATACTGGCACCGTTTTCATGTGAGCCACAGCTAATGGTTGAATAATGACCCTGCTTGCATTTCTTTACCCAACTGTGTTTTCACCCATGCGATTGTTAGACGGTGGCAGTTAAACAGTCGCAGCTGCAGTACTGTAGTACTGATGCTCTTATAAGAACCTGTGATTTATATCAAAAGGGATCGGCTGCTATTCCCAGATGAAGTAACACCTCTCCTCTATTTTTTCTGCACTTCTGAGCAACCAGGTATTTTTGTTGGCAGCGTCGTGTAAATGGAGGAAAGCTCCACTTCTTATTTGCAGATCATTACAGTAAATTGAATTGTTCAAGAGCAGCTAACCCACAAGTTTCTACAAGTTTCTGTCAGTGGCTTTAAGCATGTTTTACTATGTGTTTTAATCACTCAAGGTGCAAGCATAGCTTCTTACTCAGATAGGAGTAAATGGAGTTATGTTCAGCAAAGGATGAAAACATCACAGCAATTACTATGCAGAACATTCAGAATCAGATGCAGGTAAGGACAAAGAGGCTCCTGTGTCTCTTCTATGGAAATCCTGAAGGGTTTTTGCATGAAGAATAGAATCACAGAATCATAGAACAGTTTCAGCTGGAAGAGACCTTCAAGATCACTGAGTCCAACCTTTTCCTAACCCTGTCAGCACCATTAAACCCTGTGCCCCAGTGCAACATCTACCCTTCTCTTCAACACCTCCAGGGATGGGGACTCAACTCTCCCCCTGGGCAGGCTGTTCTAGCACCTGAAAAATCTTTCAGGAAAGAAAGTCCTCCTGACATCTAACCTGAACTTCCCCTGGTGCTGCTTAAGCCCATTGCTCCTCATCCTGTCAGTAGCCACTAGGGAGAACAGAGCAACCCCCACCTCACTGCAACACCCCCCCAAGTGGTTGTAGAGAGCAAGATGGTGTCCCCTCAATCTCCTCTTCTCCAGGCTAAACAACCCCAGCTCAGACATTCCTCAGATGCTCTGAATCCTTTCCTACCTTGGTAGTTGCCTCTGTTCCCCCTCCAGCCGTTTAACATCCCTCTTGTAGTGAGGGGCCCAACACTGGACACAGGACTCATGATGTGGCCTCCCCAAAGCTGAGTAGGGGGCAATGGTCACCTCCCTGCTCAATAGCATTCAGCATAATCATGCTCTCCTAGCCTTGGAGATTAAAAACAAATGGGAAACAATTATTGCATGATCAAAAAGCATCAGAGCTTTATGATCTAAGAGAAATTAGCACCTTCTATAGTGTGATACAGGGGATTATTAACATCTGCAGTGTAGGTTTAAATAAGTCTAGAAAACAAAGGAGAAATTGCTTCAGTGGTGTCAGCCAGCCGTTCTGGACCTGCTATTAAGAACAAAAGGCAATTGAAGCAAGAATGTAATAGATTTAATCGATTTAGATTGCAGATAAGTGGAGAGGTTTGCCTTGTGCTCAATTAGTGCAAAGTCTCTTGCACAGTGGCTACATCTGTGCTAGTAAATGGAGCAGCATCACTGAAACTCACTCATCTGTGCTGTTAAATATTCCCTGGCACAGCTTTGACCCAGGCAGACAACGCCGTTCCTGGGTATGGCTTAGGAGCTAGCACAGACAAGGAACCATTCCTTACAGGCGAGTTTCACCCAGCCAATCTGGTTTGAGTGGTAATAGCATTTAATAGTGCTAATAAAGTTAACGGGACTCTCTAGGCCAGCTGGCATCAGTGCTGTGGACGGAGCCGTACACAGAGATATAGCCAATAATTCTGATCGACCTCCCATTAAAAACAGTGCAAATCTTGCCCAGAATTTTGGAGGGTGCAGATCAGGGTACAGACCCAGCCTGAGCTAGTCACTGCTGTATTCCAGACGTTTACATGCACTTCAGTGACTGGAAAATGGGAATAGTCTGCAATACTTTGTGATCTGTAACTCGCACCTCTTCTTTCAGCAGGCAGGTGCTAGAGGCTGAGTTACCAAATCTACAAGGAGCTTGACCTGTAGAAGCTGATTTGCAGTTAGTCTGAAAAGTGGTTCCCCTGTACTCTGCACTCATGAGACTGCACCTTCAGTACTGGGTCCAGTTTTGGGCGCCACAGTGTAAGAAGGAAATTGAGGGGCTGAAGCAGGGCCAGAGAAGAGTAATGAGGGTGGGGAAAGGGTGGGAGAACAGGCCCTGTGAGGAGCAGTTGAGGGGACTGGGGCTATTTAGTCTAGAGAAGAGGAGGCTGAGAGGAGGCCTTGTTGTTCTCTAAGCTACCTAAAAGGTGTTTGTAGCAAGGCTGGTGCTGGTCTCTTGCTTGGCTCCCAAATTACTAATGATAGGATGAGGGGAAATGGCCTCAAGTTTCATCAGGGAGGTTTAGATTGGATCTTAGGAAGACACTCCTTCCTGAGACAATGGTTGGGCACTGGAACAGTCTGCCCAGGGAGGGGATGGAGTCCCCATCCCTGGAGAGGTTTAACAAACGAGTAGCTTGAGCACTTGAGGCCATGGTCTAGGGGTTGGGGAGACTTTGGGGTGAGGGCTGCACTTGATGATCCTGGAGGTCCTTTCCAGCCATGATGGTTCTGTGACTCTATGACTCTCAAAATTTCATTACACAGCCTCTCTCACTGGCTTTGTGTATCCTGCCAGAAAAGAAAAGCTCACGATCAGTCTGGCGGGATTGACAAACGTGTGAAAATGTGGAGCTAAGGATCCTGCACTCCTTCAGTCACTATGGCTCTTGGCTAAGTTATCTGCTGCTCACCATCAGTAAGTGGAAGAATGGGTGGAAATATCCACTAGAGCCTTTTAGCTGTCAGCAGTGCTAAACTGTGCATTAAATATGCATCCCAATTAGGGATGTTTGCACCTTATTTCGCCAAAACCAATAAACCTTTTATGTTGAGTGGTCAAATGATATCAACGACACATGTGGGTCGTACGTGTTCGTAAGGAACCGTTCTTCCGATGTCCCGTCGATTCTGCTGAACAGACCCTTCACAGCCAACCTCTCTCTCTGTTTACTGAAGATGGAATCAGCCGGGCTTGTTTCGCTTGCCACTAATGTATGAACCATAGAGCATTAACAGCTATGAGTCTGCACGAGCAATCAAATTACTCTGCGAATTTATATCGTCTCAGTTTTATGGCACCTGCTTTTATAGCAGGTTTCATAGGCGCCCAGCCGCTCTCTCGTGCCTCAGGTTTTTTTTCTTCTGCTTGGGCTTGATGGCAAACGTTTTGCTTCATTAAAACCGTCGCTCGCTACCACCTCCACGTGGCTGTTGTGTTTCTGAACAATAGGAAGTTTCCACTCTGCCTGCTCAACTGCAAAACTGACTGCAAGTCAGGCACTGCCTGCCCCAGCTGCTCCAGATGTGCAAAGTGGGAGCTGAGCGGTGCTTTATCAGAGAAAGGGCTTGAAACGTTTAAAGAGTCACAGATCACAGAGTTGTTGAGGCTGGAAAAGACCTATGAGATCATCAAGCCCAACCTGTGACCTAAAGTCACCCCAATCAGATAGAAAATGGCACTAAGGGCCACAGCCAGGCTGTCCTTCAACACCTCCAGGAATAGGGACTCCACCGGTCCCCTGGGCAGTCTGTTCCAGGCTCTGAGCACCCTTTCCGTGAGGAAGGGCTCCCTGACATCCAACTTGACCCTCCCCTGGCATCTTCAGGCCCTTCCCTGTCCTCCTATCACTAGTTGCCTGGGAGAAGAGGAGGCCAAACCCCCACCTGTCTATAAGTTCCCTTCAGGTAGTTATAGAGAGTGGTAAGGTCCCCCGTGAGTCTTATCTTCTCCAGCCTAAACAGCCCCAACTCTCTCATCTTCTCGTCACAAGACTTTCCCTCCAGTTCCTTCCCCAGCCTTGTTGCTCCTCTGGACCCACTCCAGCCCCTGAATCTCTTTCTTGAAGTGGGGGGCCCAGAACTGCCCCCAGTACTTGAGAGGAAGCCTCCCCAGTGCCCTGTACAGGGAGAGAAGGACGCTCCTAAAAGAAGCAGCAAGAGGAAGCCAGAATAGACTGCTCAGCTTGTGTTTAAGGACAGTTGATGGTGGAGGGTCATTTCAGCATTCCCCATGCCCTTTGGCATTGATCAGACCCTCATTATACCAATCAGACATCAAGCTGTAGTCTCCAGTGAGGGGTTTCCTATGCAGATGTGCACGATGGCCTGAAGTTGAGGGTCAATAAAGCTGTGAAGCTGTTCATCCAGCTGCAGTCAGTCTTGGTTAAGTCACAAACACAAAGAGGGAATATTCTTTAAAAGAAACAAAGGGTGATTTCATTGCAGTGGTGATGAAATTCTTGGGTTCACCCTCTTTCACCCTGTCTGTAACCTTGTAGTGAACCTCTTCCCTACTGCTGCTTTGTGCTGGGAGTTTACCTGCCTCCAAAGCACTGTCTTCTCCTTTGTGCAGTACAGGCTGACACCGTTTCTTTCCATCTCACCTCAGCAGCAAGACCCAGCAATACCCCGTCTCTCCTCTAGATTCTGTTTCTCATCTGTATTTAAAGTAAATCATTTGGAGGTTTTCATCTGTTCCTTATTGCTCTCCTAAGAGCTCTCTCTCACCTCAGCTCTCTCTGAACATACCTTTTCTCCTCTGTCCTGGATGCTCCCCTTCCTCAGCCTCACGTGTTCCTTTGTCCACTGGAGGTTACCAAAGGAAGCTCCTTTGAGTGATTTTAAGGCAATCATCAGGCTGGCTAAAGCAGTCTCTTACAGCTTCTTTTGTTGTCAAACACTTCTAGAAACCATGACATGAAACAGGAGGGATCAAGCTGTGTGATCCAGGAGGAATTTCTACTGTCTAATTTTAAAATGTTAAGGTAGGAGATACAAGAAGCAGAGAGATAGCAACTCATAATTCATTCTCTCAAAGGAAGAGGGGAAATCCATCAGGAGATGCATAGTTACGGTGTTTATGAATGATACCTACTTCTCTCTCTATTTTTAATGGCTTATTCCAGCATGAATAGGAAAACTAGTGTTTCCCTTTCTTGTGGTATATTGTACTGTGGTGTGGTACCACCTAAAGGCGAGTTATGACTTCCCTTTGGTAGGGTTAGTGCAGCGTCAGGGTTCAATGGATGCTCATGAATGGGACACCCGCTGTATCCTATACCCTGTGGCACTCTCAGTCATAAAGCAGGAAGAGAGTTGGGAATTCACCCAAATGCTAAAATCTTGAATCATTGAAACATAAAAGAGCAGCAGGGTTTGAATTGAGTCTTCCTCGAGTAAATGTGGCCTGACATAGATCGCCTGGTCCAGAGGGCAACCCACTGCGCTTGGCACTATGGAAGAAAGTGGGTTTGCCCTAAATTATGTGACAAAAATACTTCAAACCATTGTGGACTCTGAAAAGTCACAAAAGGCAGTGGGTTCGTTGGTTTGAGGAGGTTAGCACAGTCTGGAATAGCACTTAGCTCTGAGCTGTGGGTATAATCACCCGTCTGCTGCCCCTCAGACTTCAAAAGGGGACCTTCTTGCTTCTCTAGATGCCAGAAATCTTGGCTTTATTTGATTGGCATCCAAACCACTGTCAGTACGTACAGGCTAAACAGAAAGCTAAGCTTTCTGCTAATAAATTCTTGCCATTCTTTCTATACCACAGGCCATTCTGAGTTTTTAAAAGGTATTACCAGTGTGTTTCATGTTTGGTGCAATGAAGGTGTCAAGTATTTCTGCAAGTAATAAAAAGCCCTGTTGGCTTTGACATGTCTCTCTAAACACCTGTATGGGCTCGGTCCAGCACATGTGATGGAAGGTTGAATTTGTGTTTCTTGTGGCTATTCTGGAAATCAACAGTTCTTCATAGAATCAGAATCATTAGGAATCGGAAGAAACCTTGAAAGATCATCCAGTCCAATCCCTCTGCCACAGCAGGATCACCCAGACCCAGTCACACAGGAACACAGCGAGCCAGGCCTTGAACATCTCCAGAGAAGGAGACTCCACAACTCCCCTGGGCAGTCTGTTCCAGTGCTCCAGTACCTTCACTGTGAAGAGGTTCCTGCTGATATTGATAGGGAACCTCCTATGTTCCGTCATTTCCTTTCTCAGTCACAAATGTCCATGTTTAGGGAGCAAAGAACTTTTACCTTCTAACTTTGTGCTGATACTGTAAGATCATTTGTGATTTCACTGATGACTTTCATAAGTAAAGTACTCTCATCGATCAAAAATGTAAAGGAAGCAGCATATATTGAGTCTGATGCAACAAACTCTCCTTGAGACCAAGAGCAAAACACACAGGAAATTTCCCTGTGATTTCCACTACTTAGAGAAAAGAGGATTAAACTTGCTCCAGGAGACTTGGACTTGCAGATAATCTATCTCTGGCTTCTTTGATGTCATATAAAATGCCAAGGTAGAAGCTCTTTGGGAAAGATCAAATAAACCCCTCTTAAACTGGGAATGGTGAGAGAGCATAGACAGTTTTAAATGCATCTCTAACCTGCTCCTAACCTTTACCATATATTCTGAACCCTAATATATCTATTATATATTGGAAATCCTAATATACATTGTATTATATATTCTGAACCCTAATTTATCTATTATATTATATATTATGTACCCTAATATTTATATTAAATTGTGTTGTATTATATTACTGAAACCTTGATTTATATATTATTTATTCTGAACTCTAATGTATATATTATATATTCTATACCCTAATATTTCTTTTATAACATATCATATTATATTACAGTCTTGAAACCCTGATTTATTATTATATGTTCTGAACATACATATGAATTATATGTTCTGAATTATATATTTAGTGTTATATGTTCTGAACCCAACTGTATAAAATACATATATTTCTATCAATTATANATTAGGGTTCCAAAACAATCTGTTGTGAATTCTTCAGCCAATTAGCTGAGTGAGTTACCACCGTTCCTAATGTGCAGAACGCAGAGGCTCTCTTGCTGTTGAGCCGAGCTGGATTGTTAATAGCAGGAAGCTGGCACTTCTCAGTACAGTGGATCAGCTACATGTGAAAATAAATGTAAAAAACCTGGAGGGGAATGGCAGCAGACTGAGATTAGCCTTTATTTAATTTAGCATTTGGGGGTCCAACACACAAATGAGCGTTTTAGTAGGCTTCATGGTGGAAGTTGCTGTCATTTGTAAAATATTCTGGCCAATTAGCTAATAGTGTGCTTGGATTTCTCCTGTTTTGATACAGTAATACTAAGTACATTGTGAAGCCCAATTATACAAATCATCCCCATATGCCATACCAGTCTTTCTTTATGAACTGTGTTTATAAATCCTGTGTGAGGAAATGTGTACTTCAGCAATTTAGACCATGTGTAAAAACATAGCCAATAGGATCGTCAAGAAAACAACTTCCAGCATAGGAAATCCTAATGCGTTCCGCTAAAACAACACGAGTGCGTTGTGTTGTGTGAGTTTTCTGATTAAATGCGTATTATTTTATAGTGCTTAACCTGCACAGGGCCTTCCGTTTCCCCTTTTTATTCCTTCTTTCTCTTTGTGCTTTTTTGTAGGATGCAAATTTGGAGTTTTTGAGGAAATTTGGAATCGGGCTCGTCTCAGGAACAATCGCCTCAATTATTAACATTCCTTTTGATGTTGCAAAAAGTAGGATTCAAGGACCACAGCCAGTTCCTGGAGAGATCAAGTACAGGACCTGTTTTAAAACTATGGCAACAGTCTATAAAGAGGAAGGGTAAAACATTCTTATTTTAATAAATGTCCAGACCTCTGTTTCACTTCATATGGGTCCATAAAACCGCGTTGTTATATTTGGGATTTGATGAGGACCGTTAAGTCACCCCGAACTCACAGCTCCAAAGAGTACCACGGCATATGTTAGACTTACAGGGAGATATCCTCCTACTCCAGGCAACCTTCTACAAAAGACTTACAAGATGATTACTGGGTTGTCGATGTTTCACAAATAAATGCTCCATGTATCTCCCATAATATTTTCAACCCTTAAATTTGTAGAAGTATCACCAGAAAATAGAGTGTTACTTGATTTAATCTAATCGTAACGATACAGACCTGTGTGATTCAAAAGCAATGAAATAATTAATTAGGTGGTGGATTAAATCCCAGGATTAGATCCTAAATAATTATTTAGATGTAATTTAATCTATAATTTAATTATAATAATAGAATTTAATTATAATTATTTATAGTCTTCTCCAACTTTTAAAAGTATTTATAATTATTTATAGCCTTCTCCAACTTTTAAAAGTATTTATAATTATTTATAGCCTTCTCCAACTTTTAAAAGTATTTCTGGATAGGGGAGGGAGCCGCAGCTTTGATATTCAGTGACAGCCATCATTTTGGCCGTGTATGCAGCCGTTGTTAACAGACTGGTCTTGAAAGTCAAACCACCTCGCTGATTAAAGTCATCTTTCTCGCTGGCCAGGCTGACAACATCGCTTTGGGGACTGAACACTGATTAACTTTGTCTCTTCATCTGATGTGCCTCTGTCGAGTGTTACAGTCCAGATACAGCCCGCTATCGAACGTGGCTGATTTCAAATGATTGCTTCTGAGTGCCCTGCCAGCGTTTCCCACACACACACACGCTAAAACCCCGTTCTTCCTTGGGAGAGAGGATATTGTTTGAAATGTTTTTTGTTTGTTTTTTCTTCTCCTGCAGCTTTCTGGCTCTGTACAAGGGCCTGGTTCCCAAGATCATGAGGCTTGGTCCAGGTAATTCTTCCATAGTGTTTTTATTCTTCCTTTCTCTTCCCATCTTTCCATTTCTTGACAAAGCATTGAGCGGAGAAATGAAACAGGATACAAGAAATCATCCAAATCGCTTTCATCTTGGAGTGATTCCTTTTGATACCAACATCATCTAATAGTATCGTAGATGGATTTGGCTACATACTTGTCCAAAAAAACCTCATTTACACAAACACCACAGGGGATTGCAGACCCAAATAACCTCTGCTTCTTGCGATGGATTTATTTGTGAACAAGGCAGAGTGCATCCAGGCAGATGCCAGGGCTGTAAAACCCTTGGAAGTGTTTCTTAAAGCTTCCTATTTCTTCCAATGTGCTTTTTGTTTCACAAGGACCTATAAATTCACCTCAAAATAAAGATTAGAGCCTTTCCAGCATAAATTCTCTCAACTAGTGGAAGCACAGCCTGAGCGTATCGGATTCCAGTTACTCTCTCCTCCCCTGAGCTGGGGGGGCTGTAAGGGACAGACACTAAAAGGCCTTTAGCGTAGGCTGGGAAGGGACTTCCATGGCTTTAGAAAACAGAGGACAAGGACAGCTTAAAGCTGGGTTTGTGGGTTGACACCTTCTCACTAGCAGTTGCTCCAAACGTGAGAGCACAGAGTCTGAGACCTAGAGCTTCTCTGACTTTTAACCTGCTTTTCCCCTGACTGGTTTTGATTAATCATGAAAGCAAAGCACTGAGCCCTTGGATTTTGCCAGCCTGCAGCAGCAATCTGTGTCGAAAAGAGCAGAGCCCCGGGTTGAACAGCATCCCAACCCCATGCAATTGTTCTTTCCAGTTGTGCAAGGTGGTTCAACAGGCGAGAGCACACACGGTTAAAAGCAAGTAGGCGCAGAGTCTGTGGCGTGAAGGAGGTGTTAAGTTTGTCTGTCTATGTTTGCGTATCCAACGCGGCCGGCTAAGAGCGGGGTCACACCCGGTCCTTGTGCTGAGAGAAAGGAGGAAGGTGGGCAGGGGAAACAAGACAGCAAAGCATAACTCTGGAGCTGGAAATCTTTTCCCTCATGCTCCAAAGACACTAGATTACATGCAAGACAAAAAGAAGGCAGGGTCTTGCTTTCCCAGTATCCGTTAGCACAGGGGGGGTTGGGATTATGTTTTCCAGCTTACAAATGACTCTGTGTTCTGGACCAGATCCAGCAAGTTGGGTAAGCATTCACCTCATTTCAAACCCATCCATAGTCCCGGCAACTAATGTAGAGATTTAGCTTTCCCCTGGAACAATAACTCAGTTTTTATTGGGACTGGAAATGTAATTCCATCTTTCAACCTGTGAATGCTGTCAGGAAAAGCGAGGCACAAGCAGATCACACAGTGTGAGAACTGCAGTCGGCCTTGATTTGAGTTCAAATCGCGTCTCAGACATGGTGTCTGTGAGTTGTGTGCTGGGCACAGGCTTTTACAGACTTCTGTCTAGGTGTCTGAGAGTCACTGTTCATGGAGGATTTCAAGTCTGCTGCTGATTCCTTAGGAGAAATAATGTTAGGAGAAATAATTCCGGTCCCTGAAAGGGGCTGTCAGAAGGCTGGAGAAGGCTGTTCACAGGGGCAGGGAATGTTAGGATGAGTGTCATGGTTTGAAGCTGGAAAAGGGCAGATTGAAGTCAGACATCAGGAAAAAGCTGTTAAATCTGAGGGTGGGGGATCCCTGGAAAAGGCTGCCCAGAGAAGGGGTGGAAGCTCCATCCCTGGAGCCATTCAAGGTCGGGCTGGATGGGGCTCTGGGCAATCTGGTGTGGGGAGTGATGGCCCTGCTTGTTGCAGGGGTGTTGAACTAGATGACCTTAGGCTGTCCCTTCCAACCCTATGACTCTATGAAGCAACAAGGGAGAACTCTGTGGTAGATGTGTGTGGCTGTTTGTAGGCACCTACCTGTCCAGGTAGATGGGATAGCAGACAATGCCAGTTCACTGGAGATAATGCCATCAGCTCAACGTTCTGCCTCTGGGTTCCTAGCTGGGTACAGACAGAGCAAGATGATACCCACTTCACTACTGTGAGCTTCTGCTTTAGACACAGCAAACAAACAGCTGAAAACCTTCCTTGAGCCTTACCTGGAGGCACTTTCACCACCCTGGTGATGAATTTTTGTCATTCCTCCACTCAGGTTGCTCCTTCCTTGCCCAACCTAACTCTCAAACACACACACAAATATACACAAGAATCACTTGGGAAAAGAACCCACTGAGAACAGTATTTAGTCTTTTAAAAATATTCAGGGAAAATCTTACTGGTTTTGATTTCAAGAAGGACACAGAGCTGCTGGAGGGTGTCCAGTGTAGAACAACAAAGATGATGAAGTAGAGCACCTTCCTGATGAGGAAAGGCTGAGGGAGCTGGGTCTCTTTAGCTTGGAGAAGAGGAGGCTGAGGGGTGATCTCATTCCTGTCTCTAAATATGTGAGGGGTGGGTGTCAGGAGGATGGAGCCAAGCTCTTCTCAAGGTCATCTGGTGATAGGACAAGGGGCACTGGGTGCCAGCTGGAACAGAGTAGGTTCCTATCAATATCAGCAAGAACTTCTTCCCAGGAAGGGTACCAGAGCATTGGAACAGGCTGCCCAGGGGGGTTGTGGAGTCTCCTTCTCTGGAGACATTCCAGACCCGCCTGGCTGTGTTCCTGTGCGACTTGGTCTGGGTGATCCTGCTGTGGCAGGGGGATTGGACTGGATGATCTTTCAAGGTCCCTTCCGATCCCTAATGATTCTATGACTCTATACATTTTATGCTCTAATATCCAGTGAAATCGGCATGTTGTAATAATTGATGACTTTTTGATGAAGTAGGGAATTAGCACATTGCAAATAGGGCTTTGCCATATCCTGGTTTAATTTGCAAACTACAGATGCTCTACAACACCCTGAAAATACTGAATTCTCTGTGTAGTTAAAATAATCTCTTTTCTTCCAGGTGGAGCAGTGATGCTTCTGGTTTATGAACACGTTTACACGTGGCTTCAGCAGCCAGTTGGCCACAAGGAAACCTTCTGAGAAGTGTCCTCTTTACAATTAAACCCATGCTAAGATACCTTTCAATAAAGGAATTGTGATTCTCATCCTTCGTGGTGTCAAATACCCTCAGATTTCACTGACGTTAATACAGTTCAAAACAAATCTGCTCTTCAGGTCCTGACCCAAGGAAACATTTCAGCCCCTCCTTTCCTGTAAGTAGCACAGCTGATGTTTGGAATTGGTTCACTGACTCAAGAGAAAACGTGAAGGGGACGCAGGAAAATTAGCTGTTCGAGGACAAAGTGGAAATTGTAGCCACTGGATTGTACCAGGTAGCCAAACCACTTCTTAAAACTTTTCAACTGAAATAGCAAGAGAAGGATTTTCAGGGGGGGTTGAAGAAAAAACATTGAATAATCACTGAATAGTCACTGTAAATGGAAGTAACATTCTGGCTTTTACTAGCCATGCTAACTAGCAACTAATTGTTGTACTTACATGATTAGCATATAGAATCATAGAATCCTTAGGGATCGGAAGGGACCTCGAAAGATCATCCAGTCCAATCCCCCTGCCACAGCAGGATCACCCAGACCAAGTCACACAGGAACACAGCCAGGCGTGTCTGGAACGTCTCCAGAGAAGGAGACTCCACAACCCCCCTGGGCAGCCTGTTCCAGTGCTCCAGTACCCTCCCTGGGAAGAAGTTCCTGCTGATATTGGTATGGAACCTCCTCTGTTCCAGCTTGCACACATTTCTCCTTGTCCACATGGTACCCATATAATATATATAAATATTTATATGATTACAATGCTAGTTGAAGACATAATTTCAGTTCATGCTCTCTGGTTCAGCAGGGACAGAAATCTGATTGAGAGAGTTCAACGGAGGGCTACAAGGATGATTAGGGGACCAGAGCACCTGCCTTACGAGGATTGAGAGATCTGGGACTTCTCAGTTTGGAGAGAAGGAGGTTACGAGGGGANCTGGGCAGCCTGTGCCAGTGCTCCAGTACCCTCCCTGGGAAGAAGTTCCTGCTGGTATTGGTATGGAACCTCCTCTGTTCCAGCTTGCACACATTTCTCCTTGTCCACATAGTACCCATATAATATATAAATATTTATATGATTACAATGCTAGTTGAAGACATAATTTCAGTTCATGCTCTCTGGTTCAGCAGGGACAGAAATCTGATTGAGAGAGTTCAACGGAGGGCTACAAGGATGATTAGGGGACCAGAGCACCTGCCTTACGAGGATTGAGAGATCTGGGACTTCTCAGTTTGGAGAGAAGGAGGTTACGAGGGGACTTACTGTCTGTAAATCCATGAGGGCTGGGGGTCAGAAGAAAGAGACAGTCTCTTTTCACTTGCACCCTGTGATAGGGCAAGGGGCAATGGGTGTGAGCTGGACCACAGGAAATTCCATCTCAATATGAGAAGAAACTTCTTCACTGGAAGGGTCACTGAGCATTGGAAGGGGCTGCCCGGGGAGGCTGTGGAGTCTCTTTCTCTGGAGACTTTCAACACCCCTCTGGATGCATTTCTCTGCAACCTGTCTTAAGTTTTATGATCCTGCTTGAGCAGTGGGGTTGGGCTCAGTGATCCCTGGAGTTCCCTTCCAACCCCTAATGATGTATGGATCTGTGTGTTCTTCCTCTGAAGAAGGCACAAAGCTTTTTCCCAGCAATCCTAAGGAAATATCTTTCCAGCTTGCTACTTGTAAGTAGGTTTCACAGGTGAAGTCTCGTCTCTCCGCTGCTTTTAACGCATGAGAAAAGTAAAGAAAATAGCTAAAAATAAAAACACATTCTCAGCACTTTCAAGGATGCTTGTAGTGGCGTGCTCAGCAAACCTCTTTTTTGTATGAATTTGAGAGCAGCAGCAGCTCCTACCTGGGCTACTTCATAGCTAAAATCAACAATATTAGCTGTGACCCCTGAATTTCAAGGCAAAGGTTCTTTATTGTTGCTTTTTATTACCAGTATTCAGCCAAAGAGAAGACACTGTTGAGATCATTTAGAAGATGAGAAGCAAAGTCCTTTATAATTAGTCTTTTATTAATTTAGAGCATTCAAAATATAAAAATAAAAGGCTTTAAACATCCTCTATATACAGATAGAGCCTTCGGGTCTGCATCCTTCCCAACATGATGATTTTGTTTTACCAGCCTGGTTTTTGATCAAACTAAATCAGAAAGCAACTAAAGCCCACCACCACCACCCCCTCCAGCATTGTTTTAGAGAATAAACCCCTGAACATTCCAGCCCAGACCCCCATCACCCCGCCATGTGATGTGGGGGCTGGAGGTCCTCTGTACTGGGACTGTACAGACACAGTGGGGCTGTCGTAGAAGGGAGTACTAGGCTTCACTGATTTATTTGGAGATGTTTGATCCTTTGGGAGAGAAGTGAAGGCTTTTCACACTAACGACTGACATTCTGCCCTCCCGTACACTGAGTATTCCCCACATTGCTGCCTCTTCCTCGATGGGTTCACCCCGGATTGGTACCCCTGTAGCTGACACAGCAGCTGACCCTTGTTTATTATTTAAACTACAAAAATCATCGAAATTCCCTTTTCCTCCTTTGTTTATTGTAAAGTGGCTTAAAGTACTGTGCTCGATAAGCTAACATGATAGGTTTTTCAGTATAAGCAGGGGGTTGAGAAGTCCTTGAGCAGAGGAGCATCAGATTTACAGTAAAACCCATGAACTTACTAAACATCACAGCGAAATAATCCACCACGGGCAGTTCACCAAGAGCCCGGCTGAGGCACCTCAGCTCACTCTGAGCAACACTTCCCACACGGGGCTATGGTGTTACAGCACCTGAAGAGCTGTATCTACACCAACACAGCCCCCAAATGGTTCATGCTGGTGTCTTCCCACTGAGAAATAATTAGCATCATGTCCTTGCTTTGGTAATTATCCCTAATTAGCTGTCCAGCATGCCACCTGATGCAAGCTTAGAATCTAAGTATCTCCCACCACAAGCAGGCACCTCGTGGGAATGTCAGAAGAAATGACTTCTATTCCAGAAAGAACCTCTTGTTGCTGAGGTGAATTTTGATAACTGAGAGTGCAGGAGTATTTCGTCAGAGTGTTTTGTGAATTCTTGGAGCTCAAAAGCCACGATACAGAAGGCTTCCCTTCTTTTATTTCTGGTTTAGTTCTTTTTTTACTTTCTTTCCTTGTCATTCTTTTCTTCCCTTTGAGGTACCTTGACTTGTGCTGTGTGGGTGACACTAGCTAGACTCAATAATTCTATAATCCGGTAAAACAACTAGGTTGAAATCTGAAGTCCTGTTGCCAGCTGAATCATTTATTGACTTACAATCTCTTTCCTATCTTCTTCTCTTTTTTTCTCCGTTGTATTTGTAGCAAAGGGTTTGTCTGCAGTGAAACCAATTCTTTTTCACTGTGTTCAAGGCTCATTTTATTTCAGCTACAACTGCATGAAGGCAGAACAATGTCCATCACCCCAGCAGCAGTGTGGCAGAGTGGAAAGGCAGTTGCGTGCACGTTGCCTTGAGTGGTTTCAAAGATGCTTTAGAAAGGTTTCTGCTGAATGATGAGGGTGGTTCAGCATCTCATTAAAGCTAAACAGCTGTCAGAAGAATCACAGAATCATTGAGGCTGGAAAAGACCTCTGAGATCATCAAGCCCAGCCTATGACCTAACGTCACCACAATAAGCCAGTCCATGGCACTGAGATCAGCTCTTCCTTTCCTTAGGACCGTAGTGCCATACCTGTGTCCTTCAGAGAAACACAGATCCATAACTATTTCTGAATACAAATTGCTAAAGCGGCAGCAGCCAGTGGAGTCCATCTACATTCAGAGGATATTCTGTACCTTACAGGTTACTTAGAGGATTAAAAGATTCACCCACTGCTGCCTCAATACTGGAAGCTGGAAATCAACGGAGTGTATTTTAAGAAGGGATGATATTTTAGCTTCCCACGGTTTATTATTTTAGCTTCCCATGGTTTAGAGACAGAGAATCATAGAATCATTGAGGCTGGAAAAGACCTCTTGAGCTCATCCAGCCCAGCCCGTGACCTAACATCACAATCAGCTAGACCACGGTACTAAGGGTCACCTCCAGTCTTCCTTCAACACCTCCAGGGATGGGGACTCCACTACTGGCCTGGACGGTCCATTGCAGCCTCTGATCACCCTTTCCATGAGGAAATGAATCAAGAATGAAGATTTCTCCTCTGCTTCGACCAGCTCTAGTGGAACTTAACTTATTGCACGACGTTTATAAAAATACACAATATATTAACACTCTATGAAGGATATGAAAGGTCACACCAGGCTTAATTATGAGTGAGCTTTTTCTCCACGTTCATCTTCTGAAAATACCTACAGCATGTGGAAAGCATTCTGGAGCAACAGTCAGAACTTTATTATCACCCAAGGAAAACAGGTAAATTTGCAATGATCAGAACGTTAGCCCTCGTGGGATTCCAAAGTTTAAAGCGAAATAACTTGCCGCTGGATACAGAAGTGGAGGAGGAAGGGACTTTGTTAATATTAAATAATATCCGTGTTTGTAGCACCACCACCACCACTAATCCTATAAGGGAGGGGAGGGGAAAGCTTCAAACAGCAATGTCAACTTTACCAAGAGCCGTATTTTACATTCATTAAAGCAGAAATTAAAGACAGCTTCCTCTTAAAAAGAATTACAACGTAATCTGGGGGGCCACAACATTGTGAGCCGACGGTGACGGTACAGTTGTGTTTCTCAAGGGGTTTGCTGATGTCTCTACGCACCGACAGCATTTTACTCTGGGCTGGGTATTTCCTACCCATTTCTGCTCGGATGTTTGACCTGAGTGTAGGGTTTTGTGGATGTGGGAGGCCGGGGAGAGTTTTTTTGGCTGGATTTCTGTCTTTTTGAAGCTTCTGCTAAAGAGATAACTGTGATCCGTGAGGTGTCGAAGCCTCTACTGGAGTCACAAAAACACGATGAAAGTAATAAACCTTACCTAAACCTCATCACCCCACCATGCAAAGACATAGGAAACAGCTAGAAAGTCACCCTTTTAACTGAAATAAAAAGAAGGTAGAAGAAATAAATGTACTGGAAGGTGAAAACAAATGCTGACAAAAGCCTCTATTTACAAACGGATAAAAACACAAAGGCATTACTAGTGCCCGACGATGGCAACGTGCCAGAGGAATCTGAGAGCCACCTATTGCCTTGGTTTTATAGTTGATTACCAAAAACCCAACAAAACAACTGGAAATAAAAGCGATCTCTTAACAGCAGAGGATTGAATAATCTCGTTGTTCGTTAGGCGATGGGCAAAGAGCTCCCATGGAGCCGCCTTGGCGGATTGGAGGCATTAGCGGAATTTGCGGTGGTGATTTCTCTTTATTGATCTTTTACACAAATCTTATTCACAATTGCACATTTCGAAAGTCTGCGGTGATTAAGAATAAATACGTGTGGTTTGACCAGGAGAGAGCGGGGCGAGGCTCCACAAGCCCTTTGAGGGACGCGAGGTCTTTACTTGAAGAGCGCAACACCGCGCTTCGCTCAGTTTCTGATGACTTCAGCTCTTTCAAGCCCAAAAGCCTTCCGGGAGACAAGTCAAGAGGACAAACGCCAGGTATCACGGGCACACAGACAGTTCATGAGCCAGGCTCAGCGAACGACCAGTCAACGGGCTCGTGGTGGTCCTGGACCAGCTCTTGCATCAGAGGGCGGAGGCCGTGACCGAGTGGCTGCTCTCCCTGGCTGTCTGCATGCCCTTGAAGGCCAGCGAGGCGGGGATGTCACAGCTGTGAGGGGACAGCGGGGTGCCTCCAGCATGCTGCCAGCCGTGACTCGCCATGTAGCCGGACGGGGCGGCGCTGTAGGTCATGTAAGGTGACACTTGGGCTGGTGTGGCGTAGGGAGGCATGGCTGGTGCCGACACAAAACTGCTGACGGCTGGGAGGCCGTTGGGTGCCTGAAAGGAAGAGGAAAAATGCTTCTGAGAGAGTAAGACACCACAGATCTGCCCTAAAAGAAGCTGCCCTCAGATGCTGCTGGGGCTTTGCACAGGCACCAGGGCAATGGTGATGCCCAGAGAGCCACTCATAACAACTCCTCTGCATTTACATTGGCTGTAAGGATGAAATGCTTTACAGTGATGGTGCTGGATCACTGGAAGAGGTTGCCCAGCAGGGTGGTGGAGACCTCAACCCCGCAGACATTCAAGGTCAGGCTGGATGAGGCTCTGGGCAACCTGATCTAGTTGGAGATGTCCCTGCAAGGTGGTTAGGCAAGATAACCTTTAAAAGGCCCTTCCACCACGATGCATTTTATGAGTCTGTGAGTTCAGGGGTGCAGTGGCCCTCTTGTGCTTTGCTATCAAGACCAATTTGCCCCCATCAGCCCTGTGGACCTATCCCAGCAGCCTGTCCCAGATGGGGATTTAGGGAACACACACCAACAGGAACAGCTGAGCTCTCCCAATGCAGGAGCCTTCCTACAAGCTATGGTTCACAAGCTTCTTAAACCCATGGTTGCATCAAGTCATGACATTTGAAAGCTCCTGCTGGAGCTGTTTGGAATGAGTTTGTCCCAATCTCTCTTGCTGAGCACCATCATCCCCTTGCCTGTGAGTCCCAGGGGTTGGAGCCATTGCACTGCAATATTTACCCACCTTTCACTAATTTCTCAAGGGGTGTTGATTGCTGTGGCCAGGCCCTGGCAGGGAGTGCCCTGGCAGCTCAGGCTGGGTGGATCTGCAGTGACCACGGCAGGACAGACAGATCCACCCCAGCACCTCACCCACCCCAGCCCCATAGGAGGGTGGGCTCAGCCCTGAGCTGCCATGGACAGGTGCAGGCACAGATCTCGAAGCAACAGAGAGGTAACAAGCACCTTGAGGAGACAGGAACACCTTAACCTCTTTGGAAACTGTTTGCTCTGAGAATGAGTCACAGGTAAAGTGTTATTAGTATTGATGAAGATGTCTTGTAAAAGAAAGCTGTTTTCTGGGTGCTTGGGATATAACCCCACAAATATTCTTTGCTCACAGCTTCTCCTCCTGGTTTCAATAGGGCTTCTGTGCACAAAAACAATCGCAGGGCTGGGTCCTTCCCTGTGAGCTGTTTTCCTAGGTCCTTCTGCAGGCTGGGGAGAAGGGTTTCTATTTAAATAGAAAAGGGAGAGTCCTTCAGCCCTCCACAGTAGGATTTCACAATGACTGACTCCTTCTTTAAATAAAAAGTGTTTGGTGCTTTATTTCACACCCTGCAAAAGCTTCTTCAGCAGAACAGGTAGAAACCAAGTTCATTTATCTGGCTTAAGTTTCAGGTGTGTGTATTGTTTATGTTTTAGGACTTTGGGAAGGGGTGGGTTTTTTCCCCCCCAGAAACATTTCCTGTCTGGATATAAAAGAGCAGGTATTGACTCAGCAAATGCTGTGGCATTTGCCATTCTTCATCACCTGGTAGAACCAGACCTAACCTGGATGCTGCAGGGTTAAGGATCAAAACGCGCGTCTGTTTAGCGATGGGTGTGGGACAGTTGGTTGACGTTTGGACTGGATGATCGCTTCCAACCTAAACAATTCTGTCGTCTTATGATTCTGCTAAAACACCACATGATGTTAACAATTCACTTGTTCCATTCCTGTCTGCATAGCACCTGCCTACTTGTCCCATATTTACCTCCATAAACGGCACTGCTCTGGCTTCAGGCTCTTAGTTTGCTCCCAGTTCTGCTGGCTGGGCTCTCCTCTCATTGCCATTGAGGAAAGCAGGCAGTAGTCCTGCTGGAGTCCATATAAACATGTACTGCCATCTAAAACAGCAGGAGCCAGTGACGGGATCCCAGCCACAAGCCCCCGATAGGTGCATTAATTAGTCCAAACCATTGGGCTGCAGCAGCAGCAACGTAATTGTCATTCCCAATCCATAAACACTTTGCTGAAGCTGAACGTGCCTTATTCTTTTGAAAACCCAAACATGTGCCCCGACCTTCAACTCCAATTACACCTCCCCTACTGTGTCTCAGAATTGTGCTTCAGCCTCCGCTTTAAGGATCGGCGTTTGCCACGATACTAATTAATGCCAACCTCGGAATAATTGCACTGTAAATGAGTCCACTGCTTAAATCACATGGAAAATTGTTTCGCTGAGTTTACTGGAAAATAAAATTTGTGACAGGCCCTAAAAAGCTGCTGTTCTCCCTGTTCCCCATGCGTAAAGGGCTTTTTGGAAGAATGAGAAATGAGAATGAGCCCCTCTCTGGGTTGTATTTTTTTTTTATTCTAACAAGCAGCAACAAAAAACTTGGCACAGAGGCAGTAGAGACATTAAAGCCAGGCTGGAACGCTGCAACATCAAAAGCCACAAGCTGAAGGTATCCTACATAGACACCCTGGAGGGGTGCCTGAAGGAGCAAAGACCTGGGGCAAGTCCCTGAAGAATCATTAGGGATTGGAAGGGACCTCAAAAGATCATCCAGTCCAGTCCCCCTGCCACAGCAGGATCACCCAGACCAAGTCGCACAGGAACACAGCCAGGCAGGTCTGGAACGTCTCCAGAGAAGGAGACTCCACAACCCCCCTGGGCAGCCCATTCCAGTGTTCTATTAATCCCAGAGCCCTTGAGACAGCACAAACCTCCAGGCTCTGAAGCTCAGAAGAGGTTTTTTTATGGACTCTGCAAGGACAACCCTGCTCCTCCAGCCTTGGCCACTCCCCAGCAGGTTGGTACCCAGCAGTGGGATCAAGGCTCTGCCTGGAATCCCTATTTTATGTAACTTTCCTCACTGTAAGTGGCCAAGTCCTGGGACCACTTGGCCATGCTTTTGAAAGGTTTCCTCCTGGGCTGCAGAGGGGACACCGGTCCCTCCAGCCCCCTGTGTTGTCTCTGCTCTGTTCTTCCATGTGTGGCTCGTGGAANTCAGCAGGACCTTCTTCCCAGGGAGGGTCCCGGAACACTGGACCAGGCTGCCCAGGGGGGTTGTGGAGTCTCCTTCTCTGGAGATGTTCCACACTGCCTGGCTGTGTTCCTGTGCAACTTGGTCTGGGTGATCCTGCTGTGGCAGGGGGATTGGACTGGATGATCTATTCCAATCCCTAATGATTCTATGATTCTATCAGTCTCTGAACTACAGCCGTTGGAGTGTGTTAATGAATTACACTGCAAGAGTTACATGGGTTGTTAGTGACAAAGCAAATGGGACTGGATGAAGATCCACTTGGTTTCATAAACCCTGAATTTAAAAGGATAGCCATCCCTGTTTAGAAAACAACAGTTTCACCCACCCACAGCCCCCCTTTGTTTAAATGACAGTGAGAACTGCTGGGTTTACAGTGTCTGTTCAGAGCATAAGAGAAGTTTTGCCCTAACTACTGAGAAGGCAGTTGTGTTGGGACCACCAGTTGTGACCTGGCAGAGGTCATCCACACTGGAAAGCTGTTGTCACTGCCTCACTGAATTCATGAATCATTTTTATGCCAGTGCTGCAAAGCTTTATCACCATGATCTATGAGGATGCCAGTAGGTGCCTTCAGCCAGCTATAAGGCACTGGGATGGGTTAGAACTGGACAAGCACAGAGCACAGGTTTGCATCAGGGACACAAAGCAGCCAGAGACCTCCTCTGACCCAAATTTAAAGCTGAAGGCATAAATAAAACCCCTCACCTTACGTAATTTTCAACTATTCCACTAAAAATAAAATACATCCTGATTTTCATCTCTGATTTCCATCATTAAATAGCTGACCCAATAATTTTAACCACTGGAGTTTCGGCTTCTAAACAGCTCTAGATACGAAGTGTAGGTTATCAGAAGGGTAGAATCTTGTCTGTCAATCTGGCACTTTTTACAAACATGACGTTCACTTAAAATAAATGGAAGGGATTAAGTTCCATGACCCTGTGTGGACTGGATGAATAATTCATCCTGCAGTATTGCAATCAGAGGAAATGAACACCCGAACCTAAACACTCATAATTAGGAGTGCGAGAACCCCACCGTGTTTATGCATTTCCAAACCCCTTTTAAGTGCAGAGCTTCTTGAACCTGGTTTTTAAGTTCTATAAATATTTTTTTTCTTAATTTAAACCATAGCTTTTCAAGGGAAATCTAATTTTTTTTAAGCAAACAAACAAACATGAAGCTCTAACTGAACGAGAACCTCCGCTGTGCAAGTGATAAGGTTCCTGCTTGAAAGCACTTACTGTCTGGCTCCTGCAAAGGCCAGAGAGAAGCTTTTGCTCTGAATTGCTGCTTCTGATGATGTTTGAGACAACTGATGGAATAAGGATTACAAATTTTAAAGCTGTGGTCTAAACTTAGAAGACAACCTCCCACCGATTTGTGAATCCAGTCAAACAGCTCACAGAGGTACCTATAGAAGGACAGCGCTTGGGGCAGGATTCCCAGCTGGATCTGCTGCCTTTCTGCTGTTACTGCTGGTCCAGTGGAAGGAAGATCCAGGCTGGAATTCAAAGCCCAGGGGGCATAAATTCTTGCTTTATGTGACAGAAAATGATGCTGCTGGCACAAATGGACTGCAGCAATTTTCACTGGTGAAGGAGTTGGTTCAGTCTTTTAACAGAGGAACTGATCAGGTTTAGATATTTTCGGTACAACAGTAACCAGTGACAACGATTATTGGCATCAGTTCCAGTCCTTGTAGGATTTGGGAGGCACAGAAAGGTTGGGTGGATGTAAAGCAAGACTAGAACCAAGCCTATGTGGGATTGTTTTGGAAACAAGTAGTTCCCATCAGCTGTTTGGACTCCTAACATTCCAAACAATTCTCCTCCAAACACCTCTTGATTCGTTGT
Organism: Upupa epops; assembly: GCA_013397515.1. NCBI lineage: Eukaryota > Metazoa > Chordata > Aves > Bucerotiformes > Upupidae > Upupa > Upupa epops. Next base: position 13,401 of record VZRI01008403.1, on the reverse strand, counting down.
GCTGGTATAACTTGTCATACAGCTTCAGCCAGCTCTGTCCTGCATGGTAAGGAGACAGGGCACAAACTCTGTGGATAGACTTCCCAATTCATCCACATCAACCCACACAACTTCTTTTTCCTTCCGTTTTCGTGTTAATACCAGAGAAACACGTGAGCTAGACGCCCCTGTCAGACATCACGGTGTGAATTCAACGTAGAGACTATAATTCATTGATTTGGTTGGTTGGTTTAGTTTGTTTCATCCCCTTCTCTACTTCTCCTCTTCTTTTTGCCTGCTAGATACATATTCTCTCAGCATCATCTCCTCCGATCCCTTCCCATGTGGCTTCTAAAACCATTAGGAAATGGCCATTCAAAATCAGAGGCAGGGATGATGTAAGTTATCATTAACAGCAGTACCACAGATTAGCTCTTTTCAGGTTTATGTGAAACAAGACAAGAGATCTGAGGCTGCAGGTGGATGCCAGCTCAGTTTTAGAATCTAAAATAATTATTCTTATTATTCTAAAGTTACTGTACCCAATTATTTCAACCCCTTGCCCCTTGCGATCTAATTTTAACGCTGTTTTACTAATGAGATTATTTACTGCATGGACAGAGAGTGAATGCCTTCTACAAGTATTTTAAATCTCTGTGAACAAAATCAGTGGTTTCTAGAGAAACCACACAGGCTCCAAGCTCCAGTTACCCAACCGACGATCCCTAATCAGCTGGGGCAGTGACTCAGCCCAAGCTCCCTGCTGGAGTCAGCACAAGTTCAGCCCCTGTCAAGGCTGTTGGAACACACCTCTGGTGAATAAGGCTCTGGCGTTTGTATTTCTCAATTCTAACACTGGTTTGGATAGAACGAATCCTTCCTGCCTGCAGATCCGCCAGCTCAGCGCGTCACCTTGATCCTCCAGCACAGAGCCTTTCCCAGAGAACAAACGGACCAAGCCCGCAGAGGGATCACGAGCACCTTCCTGAGAGCAGCAGCTTCCCAGCTGGAAGGTGGAGTGTGGGCAGCAGCTTTACCAGCAGGGATGCCACTGTAGCTCCACACACGGAGACACCCTCCCACTGCTCCTTTCACAAAATCAAAAGCTTAAAACACTTTGTGGGAAAAGCACAGCAGGGAGCAGAGCTGGATATCCAGCGCTGGGATCACAACAGCCAATTACCTAAAAACCCCAGAGGATCACACGTGTTCTTGGTGTCACGCGTGAGATCAGCTAGAAGAGGGTCGGGTGACAAGAGAAGGAGCAATCAAACACAAATTGCTAATGTAAAGGAAGCCAACTTGTTAAATCTGCCTTTTTAATTAGAGGTTAAGTATGATTTCTAAATCAACCCAACATCTGGGATCCCAACAGATGAGTAAACAGATTTTCCAAGTGAAACAGCAGCAGCCCGTCTGCGATGGAAAGCTCGTTCAGGAAAAAGGCATTACTTAAGGAGGTTAGGTAATGCTCCTTTGTTTCCTCAAAGGTTTGAAAATGAATACCCTTAACTCATATTTTGGGAGAAATGATAGTTAACTGAATTAGAGTCCAGTTCTGAAGCTGCTATTCGATGCTGCAGCTTCAATGGGAAAAATGTCTCGGTCCTACAAGCTCTCGTGTCCCACTAAAACTAAGCACAGGCAAGTCGGATTTCCCTAAAGAAGAAGGGCTGCAAAAGTCTGCACTGAGTAAATTTCTCCAACTTATGAGAATTTTTTTGAATTTCAAATCTGCTTTAAGAGAAGTTGATTCCCGTGTTCATTTCTTTGTGAGTACCTTACNGTAAATTTCTCCAACTTATGAGAATTTTTTTGAATTTCAAATCTGCTTTTAGAGAAGTTGATTCCCAGTGTTCATTTCTTTGTGAGTACCCTACTTAGAGCTGACCCTGCAAACCAGGGTTTGGTGCCTTTTAGTAGTGCTGCAAGAAATTCTTGCAAAAATCACTTTTATTAGACTCTACATCCGTATTCTTTGTGGAATTAACTGATTTCTCTGAATTTACTCTCCCTTTGATTCCCTACTCATTTCGGTGCCAGCAGAAGAGACTAAAACAGACTCTGGAAAAACAAGTGAGGACGTTGCCATTGAATAACTTTGACTTCCAAAAACCCCTGCCCAGCAGGGGAAACGTTTTGTTGTAGGATTTGACTTTGAAACAAATGCCTTTATTTTGAAGAACAGAGGTAAGAGACCGACATTGAGGGCCTTCTAAAATCACACACTGGCAAGGTTCTACAGCCAGTCTGTTGCTCAGCTGAGCTGGGTTCATCCCCAGAAGACTGAGCTTCACAAAACAGAAAGAGGACTTTTAAGAAGGGAGAACGTCTGTCTTTCTCTTTCCCTGTTAAGTCACACAAAGCAGAGCTGGTATTCGAGCTGAATTCACAATGAAGATGTGAATTTGCATGCTTCAGTGCTTTATTATTCCAAATGCAATTGGTTACCCAATCCTGTACAGCGTCTCTTACAAAGATGCCATTTATTGTTATTCCTCCTATTACTAAATTTCAATGCATGAGAAAAAAATCACTACTTCCTTCTAAAATAATGCTCCTTCCCTTAATAATGAGCAGATCCCGTTCCCTGTGTTTAGAGTGCTTTTTTATTAACTTAAAGGTTGTTTCCTTTACTTACAGGCATCCCCAGCTGCACTGAATAACACAGGAATCAGATCATATCAATCAATCAAGAGCTGCCACATGCATCAAGATCCCTCTTAATTGTATTTTCTTATCAATTTTTAAATCTCATCCTCTTCGGGGAAATAACACACACACAGTTTTGGAAATAGTAATAGGAACTTGAATTTATACACTAAGACACCCCCCACCTCCTCACAAATCCTTTCCTAAAGGAGCCAGGGGCATTTTCTGCCTTTTCCAAAAAAAAACTACAGCAGAAACAAAAGAAAAGGAAAACAAATCCAACACAAAAACCAAACCCCAACCCTTTCTCAGAGATGGAGGAGTCTGCTAGAAAAACTAGAGAGTGAAAGAAAGGTGGGAAAGGAAGGGACAGTGGAGACAAGGTCAACCGAGATGGTTGTAAAATCCAACTGCACTTTGAGGGAAAAGGAGGGAGCACAGATTCCCAGTGCTTCCTCGGAAGAGGGATGCATTTCAAGGGGTTTCACAGTGACCTGGCATCTATCCCGTACAGCACCCCAAACCCTCACTAGTACATCCATCTAAAATAGCTCTCTAATGTAGATCATCATGCAGGGTCTGCACAGAACAGGAGCTTCCCATTCACACTCCAGTTTGGGAAGAAGTATATAAATGGAATCCACCACCTTTCCAGTGAAGGAAAGGTTGGATCTTGGGATAGAGTCTATTTATAAAACCTTACAACCAGGCTACCTCAAAGTGGAGCGTCAGCAAATTCTGATTGAGCACAAAGCTTGGTTTCAGAGGCATAGACACACTGCGAGTCTCCCTCAGACAGATGTACTGCGCTTAGGAGAGTGAAAGAAAAGCTCAGGGGAAAAATCATGCTGTGTAAGCTCCTTGAGCAGGAGCTACCAACAGACTCCCATCACTCTAGAACAGATCTGCACCTGATATTTTGGCAAGCTCTGGAGTCAGGCAGAGCACTTGAAGCAAGAAAACGCACTGAAAGGAATAAGCAGTTGTTCTTTCTGTGCTGGTAGTTGAAATCTAAAGTACTAGCAAAAGCATCTATGAGAAGTTCCTTGTATTTAACAGTGTCTTGTAACTTCAGGAGGGTGATCTTTAAATGAAACTGAGATTGAAAGCAGGAAACTTGCAAACACAGAAGCATCAAAGGGATTCCTGACAGCTAGAAGGTAGACAAATACAGAGTCGAACTGGTAAGTCCCCACTTTGCCCTCTTCAGAGAGAGCCAAACTAGCAGTGGCCTTTGTCTAACCAGTTTCTAACGCTGCTGAAGCAATTACTGGTAAATTAACGAGGGTGAAATCACAGCCTGTGGGTTATCCAGTGCCCTTGGTCGTTATGACTAGGTCTGTAAGCAATTGTTAAAAGCTGATAAATTGCCACAACAGCCAATTCCAACACACCAGACAGTCGCTATCTACTTCCCACTCCACTGCAAACACCAGAAGACTGAACGGATCAAGTGTGGACAAGGCTCTGGACAACCTGGTCTGGTGAGAGGTGTCCCTGCACATGGCAGGGGAGCTGGAACTTGGTGATCTCGGAGGTCCCTTGCCATGTAATCCATTCTTTTTCTAGGTTCTATCTACTCCCCCTGTCCTGGCACCCTGCTCCTTGACTGTGATAGGTATCTCCCACCAGTCTGGCTTTCCAGTCCCTCATTCTGTTTGCCATGGCGGAGTTCCTGGTGGGTTGGGGCCCTCTGAGCAGAGGGTGCTCCGAGTGCACAATGTCACGGTACCATTCACTCACCTCTCTGACTTTCTTTATTAGTTTCATCCGGGTGGAGTGCCCTGAAGCCATGTGGGTTGGTGGGCAGGGCACTGTGTTTTGGCCGTGGAAGCAGGTGGCCAGTAAGAGGCAGGTCTCACAAATGGGGTTCGAATGGGGTGCCATCCAGATCACCTGGGAAGGAATCGGGTGCATGTAGTGGGATCAGCTCATGCCCCTCACCCACAACATGCAATGACATGGATGCCTAGACCTCAAGAAAAGCCGTCTTAGTGACCATTTAAATAACAGGCACTGGTCTGGAGATCCTATGAGACAGTCTCCCAGCCAAGGTCTGAACATCTGCACCCAACAGGACCTCTGCTGACAGTTCTGCTAGGTACTACAGCAAGAAAGAGCACAGACACCTCTCCTCAACACCTTCCCCCCCACCCCCAGGTATGAATGAGGAGCTAGAGGTCTGGATCTTTATCATAGGTGGGTTTTGCACAGACCCATAGCAGGAATCCTGGGTTAGGCTGGAAGATGCCAGACAAGTAATCTGCCAATTCATTTTTTTCAATAAATCATCTGCGTAGAGAGAGTCGTGCCAGAAGATTTAGGGTTACATTTTCGTCTTGTTCCCAAATAAGCTATCACATGTTGTGGGTTCTAAGCCCTGCAGATAAAAACAATTAGATGCTTTGGCCATCGCATACGCAGTTCTTTGTTCATCTGCAACCAATGATCAGGAGCTAAATATTGACATTGTCTACCTTTTCTGTGCAAATAATTGCCCAGAGAGGCACCCACTGGTTTTTATGAGCACTTGCCCTAAAATAGAGCCTTCCCTTTCAGTCCTTGCAGCAGACAGAGCTCATGACCCCTAATGAGAATGAAGCCAAAGGACAGGGAGTGCTGCCCCAGCAAAGGCAAAAACTCAAATCACTAAGGGCTGGTGAGAGGGAAGTGAAAGGCTTGCTTCTTTGCCCGGTATGTCAGAGGAAACCTTCACTCCAAACGCATTCACAAGCCCCTCTGAATTAAGAGGAGTGTCTTCAGCAGCTCCAGTAGGTTTGGGGTCAGGGCCCTGAATAGCAGACCCTCTCCAGGGGCAAACCTGCAGGAACAGCTTGCCCTTAGACCCCCCAGTTAGAAGCTTTTTCCCATTAATATCAGCTCCCTTTGGCGATGTGCACATCTGCTTCCTGCAATGCACACAGCAAATAATCCCAAAAGAAAGAGACTGTATTTCCAAAGCTATTTGCCTCTCAACAGATCCTACAGACACACATCAGGACTCCTGCGCTCTCTTACGTGTGTACACACACCCCACAGATTTTGCAGATCCGTGACGTAAGTCCACAAAGTCACCGGCATCAGATGTCTGAAACCCCTGTTTTAAATACGCTCTGCATTTATTAAATGTCTTCATGTCAAATGCGTGGCACAACTGGGTTTGTGTTTCAGTGATTTCAGCTGGTTGGGGTTTTTCTTTCCCTTAAAGCAGCTGTTTAATGAATAGATACTGGGAATATTCATTCTTTGGATTAATACTCTAATTATCCACATCAAATGTGCCTCCCCGACTAAACGCTGAGCTCTGTGTGGAATGTGTGTGATCTAAAACCAGCCAAGTTCTCCATTTTCCTTTTCAGTTTCTCTCATTCACAGTCTCTTTGGTCACAAAGCTCTACGTGAACACGATGCAGCAAGAAAACAGAATGCGGTTGCTTATGTGTAAAGGACTGCTTGGGACATCCCATAATTAAAAACAAAAAAGAAACTCAACGAGGAGCCTCTGATTTCCCGAGGAATGTTTGGGACAGAATCACAGCCTGCCAGCTTTCAGCTCCCCGGACCCAAATACCAAACAGCATCGCAAACAAAGGCTTGCAGAGACACTGGAAATTCATCACATAACTTGCAAAGATGTTGGGGTCTGTGCTGAAGTGTGACCGTGTATTGCTGAGGGAAGCACGGGAAGCCTTCCTGCCTCTTTTGTGGAACCCTGTCCCAGTCCAGCTTCCCACTGATGTGTGGGGTAAGGGGTGAAATGCAGCCGTTGGAGCCCATCGAAAAGATCGACCTCGGCTGACAAGCCTGGGAGGTCCTGGAGAGTTTCACCTGCACAAATCCTACAGGATCCCTGTGTGTTAAAGTAAACACAGAGCATTTACAAGGAAGGACCAACTGGATGCATTATGGAAGTACGGAAGACCTTGTACTTTGGGCTTCATTATTCTAGTCTTACTTTGTGGAAGTTTTCCTGAGAAAGAAACTATTATCTTCCATGACTGAGGCTGGAGACCAAGTTCTTCCCTCACCTGGAGGCTACGGAGTTGCAAGTGGTGGACAGGTGAACCTTAAGTGCTGCTGTAAGATGTATAGTTGATATTTGTTGGAAGCAGCACAATCCCCTATTGCTCTCACCAAATCCTTTGTTAATGTCCCTCAGAGAACTTCCCCTCTGCTCCTGTTGTGTAACTGAGAAGCCTAGGTAAAGCTCCCACACTTGATTCCCTGCTGCTTTACTCCTCTTGTAGGCACCTCTGCCTTTGGTAATGCAGATGTGAAACTGGAATACTACACATTCATTGCTCATCTCAGGGAAAAGTCTGCTCTCTGCTTTCTTAAACCTCTTTGCCTAGAGGAGGTGAGAAAAATTGTATCTACCCTGCGTTCAAACACAAAGCCTATTTCAGTGTAGTCCTCCTGGCTAATAAATTACGACCATACCCTCCCCATTTTTGCACCATTCCAGATATGCACAAACGAACCAATGTTCTCTCCTGCCCTCTCTGCTTCTATTTACACCCAAAGCAGAACAGAGGCTACAAAAAGGACCTCAGAGCCTGTTGGTGAGACTTTACTGTCACCCCAGTCTCACAATCACTGAATCACTGAGTATCTTTGATTGGAAGAGACCAACCACCAGCGAAGGAACAGCGTAGTATGTTAGCGCTACCTACAGCAGGAATCCAGCTCACAAACATCGCTTTGCACCTAGTCAGAACAAGACTTTGGCCAAAAGAACAAAAAACAACAAAAATCCCCACATTTTCACATCCTTAATTGACCTGAATTCCTTCTGAATGCGTTCCGAGTCAGCAAGGTAGTCAACTTGTGGCAGATGAAGCAATTCATGAACATGCAAGTGAATTCCCTGGTAAGCAAGACCGAATGCTACGATAATAGACTGGTCTCTATGTTAGACCTTCCTAAGCACAAATTCTATGCATCCATATCATTATGGGGAAGGAGCAGGAGGGAATCTCCTCTGTATCTTCTCTTAATGAGCACAGGTCTGAAAACGACCATTTGGATAAATACTGATTTGCTTTTCTGCCCTTTTAAACTCTCTGGACAATGTCTTTTGATAAATGAATTCCATTTTATTACTAGCAATTTAATCCATTTTTTATGGAGCTAATAGGATTCAATTACATTTCTCAAGTGGTCTTTTAGGTTGAACAAGGCTTTAAAGAGAGGCTGGTATGGACAGGAGGAGAGCAGTGATATATTGCAAAACTGGAAGTACAAATATTGAAAGAATGAGAAAAAAGGCTTAAAAAGACAAAAAACCTGCCAGCAGTGAGAATAACCCGATTTATGTAACATCATTCCTCAACACGGCTGTGGAGATAACTGAGACTCCAACAGTTTACAGCCCATACAGCCAGATCCTGGGAATACTCCAGCAGCACCCTGTGCAGAAGGCCCAGCATGGTACCTGCAGTGATGCAGCCGCTGCACAGCTGTTCACAACAAAATAGTGCCAAGCTATTTCCATCACCTTTAATAAGACTGCTAATACGTGATTTGCTTCCATTTCTTTTAAGAAAAGTCGTGTAAAGATGAAGATTAACTCTAACTCCTACCGCACCACCATGGCTGTACTACAGAGCACATTACTCCTGACAAGAAGTGAACGGAGTAATAGTGGGATAATAGGAAAACGTGATACACAACCAGCAGGACAGCATTAAGAGTAGAGTATTTGTAAGGTAATATGTAGAATAGGTTATTCACTCTCAGGACCTGCAGTATTTCCCACTCCGCCTCATTCACCTCTTTGCAAGCATCGCTGCAGTTAGCGCTCCGCATCTTGGGTTGGGAAGGGGCTGATCCAGCTACTCTCAGCACCAAAAAACGAACTACAGCAATCCTCCTCGGTATGGAATCCAAAACCAGACCCAGAACTCGAAGAAGATATCCCAAACCTCTGCGTTTGCATGGGAACAGAGATTGTGGGTTTCATTCCACTTCACTATCAACGTAACCAGTGAACAACTGGGATGTCACTGGATCTGCAAACCCCCCCCCGATAGCTTTCCAACGGTTTCCATCGCACGGCAAAAATAATATATAAAGTTTTTAAATCCTGTGCTTTCCCCAACCAGTAACAGTTGAGCCTTTTATAGCTTTTTCTCCTGGCACGGGATTTGATTAGCGAGTACAAAGATTGAGACAGAGATTTATTAAGTACCAGTTATATTGTGCTGTAATTAAAACGTAGGAAATTCGCCGTCTATTTAAGCGTTTAAAAATGCTCAATGTAGGAAGCAATTACATCTCATTTTCGAATTATTCCCCTGCCTACAGAGGAAAACGCGGCTTTAGGGGCGGCGGCGGGACGTGCCCGCTCACACGGCCGAGTCAGGGGCTCAGCCGCCATCGATTCCCGGTTTGCTGGACGGCGGGGGCAGCGCTGGGAGCCTCGGGACGGGGTGGGGGAGCGGTTTAGGGACTGCCTGGAGGTTGCGGCGGCCGTTACGGGGAAGAGAACGGGGAGAATAGATGAAGAGGGAACCACGCTTGTTTTCCCGACGTCTCCCGTCTTGGCGGACTCGTTTTTGCAAACCAAAACCGAAGGAAAGCCAACACCGGCTCCAAACCCTGGGCAAGGGCCACAAGCATCACCGAGCGTCACCGACCACCCCCCATCGACTGTCTCTTTACCTGGCTGTACTTGGCCTCCTGCTCCAGGGAGCTCTTTTCCAGCCCGTTGACGGCGTGCTGAGCCGTTGTGGGGAAGCTGTTTCTGCCCAGGCTGCTCCATTCCTCCACCTTGGGGCTGGGGTAAGGAGAGGTGTCACTCACTGCTGGGAAACATGGGGAGAAAACGGGGTTAGAGGCAGCAGCGGAATGCGGAGCATTGTGCGATGATGGAGATAGCTCCTTCCCACCCGACGGGATGCGGTCTGCGGGGCAGGGCTAAGGGAAAAGCTGTCCCCTGCCCCCTACACCTCCCTGAGCTCTCCTGGAGCCCCTGGAGAGGATGATGTGGGGGTGTTGTGAAAGGAGGCGGTTTTCCTCATGGTGGCAGCGACGGCCAGCCGAACCCAGAATCACTTGCCCCGTGTCCCTGGGCTGGTGGGACGGAGCGTTCATTCCTCTAAGGACACTTCTCCCCTGGGATCTCCTAAGGGGGATTCACGGGAATCGCCTGGTGTTGTGTGTGCAGAGTTCGAGGGCACAAATGATAGCACCCCCGATCAGAAATAACCCTGACACGGCTGCAGAGGAACACAAGTTTGAACGAAAAACAAAACGAAACGAAACAACAACAACAAAAAAAACAAAACAAGAAAAGAAATTTTAAAATAAGGGAAAAAAGGGAGGGAAAGGGAGGAAGAGAAGGAAAGGGGGGGGTGGTGGATAAAATCCCGGCTATTTATACACTCATTAGCCGCAGTACGGGAATA
>VZRI01008398.1:26234-45061 GCA_013397515.1 Upupa epops | reverse complement strand
TGCTCCAGCCCTCTGATCATCCTTGTGACCCTCCTCTGATCGTGCTCCAGCACGTCCAATAAGGGCTCCAGACCTGAACACAGCACCCCAGGTGGGGTCCCACCAGAGTGGAGCAGAGGGGGAGAATCCACTCCCTTGACCCACCAGCCGCACCCTTCCCAATGCAGCCCATGTTCGAATCTGCCCTTTAGGCTGCAAGTGCACACCACCAGCTCATGATGAACTCTTCCTCCCCTCAGGGCTACTCTCCAGGCAGTCACTGCCCAGCCTGTATCTGTGCTTAGTATTGCCTCACCCCAGATGCACGACCTTACACTTAGTTTTGTTAAACTCCATGAGTTGGCTTGTGCCCACCTCTCCAGCCTGTTCAGATCCCTTGAGATGGCATCCCCCTACCCTCTGGTGTGTCTGTTGCACCACACAGCCCGGTGCCATCAGCAAACATGTGAGGATGTACTCAATGTCCCCATCCACGTCACCGATAAAGATGTTGAATAAGACTGGTCCCAGGACTGATCCCTAAGGGACTCTGCTTGTCACTGGCCTCCACTTGGACGTGGACCCATTGACAGCCACTCTTTGGATGCAGCCATCAAGCCAATTCTTTACCCATCTAGGGCCCACCCATCAAACCAATGTTCCACCAGCTTGGAGGCCAGAATGTGGTGTGGGACAGTGTCAAAGGCTTTGCTCATGTCCAGGTAAATGACATGAGTTGCTTGCCCCTCATCCGTTAATGTTGTGACCACTTCATAGAAAGTTTGTCAGGCAGGATTTACTCTTGGTGAAGCCATGCTGATTGTATCCAGTCACCTCTTTACCATTCTCCTGTCTCAGTAGTGCCTGCAGGAGGATCTGCTCCATGATCTTAATGGCACAGAGGTGGGTAGTAGTTTGAAGGTCTCACAAGGTTGGGGATTCTACCTAAAACGTCCCCTACCTGGGCACCAGGGAGGCAGCAAACCTCTCTATGAAATGGGTTCTTTTTGACTGTTTCTCTATTTCCCTAACCAGTTTTACTTTTTTATAATGTACTATCATGTGGTATGCTAAGCAGCAGAAAGCTGAGACTGTAGCCACAGTAGAATCATAGAATCATAAAATCATTAGGGATTGCAAGGGACCTTGAAATATCGTCTAGTCCAACCCCCCTGCCACAGCAGGATCACCCAGACCAAGTTCAGGCGGATTTCAAACGTGTATCAGTAGCGCTGGTGGTAGGTAGTACAATATGAAAACACTGACAATAGTAGCTTCTTATTTCTTAGGAGATTCACTAGTGCTTGGCAAGAGTTTTTGGGACCATGAAATCTAGGTNCTTGCCCCTCATCCGCTAATGTTGTGACCAGTTCATAGGAGGTTTGTCAGGCAGGATTTACCCTTGGTATCCAATCACCTCTTTACCATTCTCCTGTCTCAGTAGTGCCTGCAGGAGGATCTGCTCCATGATCTTAATGGCACAGAGGTGAGACTGACTGGCCTGTAGTTCCCTGGCTCCCCCTTCCTACCCTTTTTGAAAATAGGAGTTATGTTTCCCCTTTTCCAGTTAGTGGGGACTTCACCAGACTGCCATGACTTTTGCTTCAGAATCCTGCTTCAGTGGTGGGGGGTTGGACTAGATGATATCTAGAGGTCCCTTCCAACTCTGGCAATTCTGTAATTCTCTATCTACCATAGCAATACAAGGGTTGTTGCTGAAGACCTGATATCCACGCTTGTATTTTGGGTAGTTATTAGTTTAAAGCTGCCTGGCCCTGTGAACAGTGTAATAAATTAGCATTAAAAATTAAGGTTGAATCAGATGTAATCATGGACCCACTTCTTCCAGTTCAGTTTCCTGTGAAAGAAATACAGTTTGTGTGCTCTAAGATCAATGTGTTTGCAGCTAAAGCACAGTAAATGAAGACATCAGGAGTTTTGCTTCAAAAGCACACTCTTGACCTCAAATGTTAATGTAGGCAGTGCCACAGAAGTATTTAAGCTGGAAAGAAGTGATAATACACTCACAGTCAAGGTGACTGAGTTCAATACAAACACTGAAAAAAGTATATTTAATTATGTCACAATATCTCTCAGAATTGCTTAAGTAGTATCAGACCACTTTGTGCTGGACACTAAAAAAGTAGCTATAAAGGGTCTGCCCCACTGACTTTCCAGTTTAAGTTGGAGAGGCTGAAGAGACCAATTTAATGGAACAATGTGAGAATTTACAATTCTTAACCTTGAAGATTACCTTCCCTGTAGCTTTGGTACTTTTAGTTCAGGTCCGTGCTGACGAGTTGAAATGAAACATGAGTAGAAGTTCAGCTGCAAAGCTCTACCCTCAAGTCTCTTAGCTGCTAGTCTTCTGTACTAGCTACGACACGGCAATGAACAAATTTACTCGTGTTTCTCTCTTTGAGCTCTATACTTTCTTTCGTAGTCCTTGACTTTAGATTTTATATCTATAAATGTATGTATAAAAATGGTGTGCATAAATGCTTTTAGTACTTGCCATGATCATCAGGAAGTGATGGATGTGTTTTGAATCTTGTCACCGTGTGTGTGTGGGTAAGCGCCTGCATCACCACCTGCATGCACTAGAGCAGCATTAAAAAAAGGTTTCAGCAAAGCAAACAGCAGCAATTCAGAGGGGAAGTAGCAAACAAACACTACCCCTAAGAACTGCCAAGTGTAATGCTGTTAGTTTTAAGTGCTGCATGGGAGGCCCAGGGGTCAGAAGCCAACTACTTTTCGTGCATGTTGTTCACAGAGGTGACCAGCAATGGCCAAGGCTTAGGCAGATGTTGTAAATTTTGATATCTGAAGAGGAATCTGATTCTCCTGTGTGACAATTCTGCTTGATAATTTAGAGAGGGATGTTTCTCAGTTCTGCAAAGGATGGCCTGTGTCCTTAAAGCACAGGCCAGAGCAGAAAATCAGACCTCGTATCCTCCAGAAGCAGCTGGTTTGAAAGGATTGCAGTATCTGTGCAGAGAAAGGGAATGGTTACAGCATACCTGGAGAAAAGCTTTTTTAAGCAGTGATTAGACTGTCATTACTTTATACAAGTTTTTCCTTCTCTACATGTACTGAAGAACTCTAACCAAAATATTTCTGCTGCTATCCTCGTTGGTTTATTGAGTATTTCACTTATTTTCTACTACCAATAGCATTGCTGTTGGGTGAGGCTTGATAAGCATAGCCTTCCAGAACAGCTGTGGTAGAGGGTGGGTTGCTGTGGCTCTGTATAAGATAGTAGATGTCTCCATTTACTTTTAAAATGATTTTTATTTATTTGTAACCAAATGCACAAGGAGGTTCGCAACATTCCCTAACTACCCTGCTTTTTCAAGTCAACAGTGTAATGAGAACAGTGGAAGCTGCTTTACCTTCCATACCAAAACATAAACCAAATATAGATCTATTTTTCAAATTAGTTAAATGTTCAGTTTTAATAGGCCCTTTGGTACCTCTTCACGAAAGGCCCTTTCTTCAGGCAGCCTGGAGTGTATTCGGCAGTGCTCTATAATTTGTGAAAGTATACATTAGTGAAAATAATAGCAAAAGGCTGCCAGAAGACCTTTTGTCTGTATGTGTTGCCTTGCTTTTCCCTCCAAGAAGGGTTCCCCCCAGCACACTTATTTTTTGAATGCACCCTTTGTGTTTTTAATGGAAATGTGTTCCTGTTTTGTTTGGTTTAAGAAATGAAACAATATGAATTGTTTTTGGTTACGTATGTTTGCTTGACTTACAAAGTGCATTCAAGACCTGCTACAAACTGTCAGAAAAACAGTGAAGTTAGGATGGGGAGGGGAAAACAGGGAGTTTGGGCTCCCAGGTAACTTGCATGACTGACTTTTTTGAATTCAATGGTTGTTATTCCTTTAAACCTTCAGTCCTGATCCTTACAATATGTGCATTTAATTTTGCCCGTCCAGAAATCGGTTTGAGCTCTGGGACTGTTGGAAATTAATGGATATCCCCTTCAGTGGGTGGATTAAGGATGGTAGTTGTCTGCTGTCTATGCCTAACCCACAACCAGAAATCACCCCAGTCATTTTCCTCCTGGCCGCAAGCTGTATCTGCCTCTGGGACTGTTGAGTCCAAGTGCTAAAATATCCCTCAGTAGGACTCTGTCTCTGTGATGGCTTAAAATAGTATGCAGTTTAAGTTTAGAAGCTTTTTCTTTCTGCTCTGTTTGTAGTCAGTGGCTTCTCTGGCTTTTTAAGCTTCTCAGAAAAATGGGTAGCTAGCCCTTCTTCTAAAATGAAGGTTGAATTTGTTGTTTTCATAAGTTGTGGCTGTAGGAGAACGTCAACCATTCGGAAACCGGCACAATTGAACGGCTTACCAAAACTAGCAACTTGGATCAGGGTTTCTTGTAAATGAATTTTTATTTGGCCTTTGTCTAGAAAATGAGAGAATATCCCACAATATAACTGTGTGGGGTTCTTCTCTCATGTGCTGAGCAGTTCTTGTTCACCCAATGACAGAGGAGTTCTTCAGGCTGTAAAACATAGTGAATTGCAACCTGTGAGAAGTTAAGTCAGCTCACAGGTACTTCAGAGTGGCCACACTGTACCAAACCAGAGATCTGTTAAGTCAGTACATCTTGTCACCAGCTGATTTTAAGAGACCAGATATGAGACATTAGAGGATACCGAGGTTCCTTCCCTGGCACAGTGACCCACCATGTGTTGGTCAACCGTGAAGGGATTTCCTCACTCGTGGAAAGCTTTCCAGAATGCTGAATAATAGCATTTCTGTTACTGTAGCACCTAGACATCCTGGTTGTGAACCGAAAGCTCATGTGCTGAGTACTCTGTAATGGTGAAACAGAGGTTGTCCTCATTGTTACTTTAAATGTGTTGCCTTCTACTGTGCATAGTCTGAGAGAAGCAGATACAGAACTGGGTTGTGCTTCTGCAAGCCATGACCTGTACGTTTAACTGTCTTCAAGGGATTAGCCCTACAGCTTTCACAGTTGCTTGCAGACAGCTGCACTGAGGACGACTCCCTACAATCATGTGCAGAAGGGACATGGAGTCATCAAGTGGTCTGATCTTGCAGAACTGGCATAAGGACCACCGGTAGTGTTCTTTTGGCTTCAAGAATTCTAGAGTTAAACCTGGTAGCCTGATGTGTGTGCATGTTAGTAGCATGTGAAGCAAATTCACAAGAAAACTTCCAAGCATTCTTGAAAACACAGAAGAGAAATTTTCCAGTATTATTTTAGAATAAGATTAGGGTTTGCATTTCAAAACACACTTAAATCATTTATGAAAATGAAAACAATTTAATTTTCTTTTAGAAATCTATTTGCTAGACTACCATAAAAACAACCAGTGAAACAATGAACGCACATTTCCCCATATTTTATCACTTAGAGTGCTGTTAGAAAGCCATCACTACAATTGATTAATATTTCCATAATAGAAATATTTTCTGATATGGATGCTTTCTTGGACTTGAACTGTGCTGATTGAACTAGGCCTGTCTCTTTTATTCTCGTCCCTACCAGCAGAAAGACAACTGCTTTCTTAAGAGACCTCTCAATACCTGCTTCCTGATTTATTCATCTTGAATGCAACTTTC
Source organism: Upupa epops (assembly GCA_013397515.1). NCBI lineage: Eukaryota > Metazoa > Chordata > Aves > Bucerotiformes > Upupidae > Upupa > Upupa epops. Next base: position 39,484 of record VZRI01008398.1, on the reverse strand, counting down.
ACTGTGGGAAAAAGTAGGAAATACACACATACAATTTTTTTTGAAGCTGCAGGTTGCCACTGTAAGATGCCCCAAAAATGAGCTGGAAACATTGTGTGCGTGTGGTATTTTTTTATTTAAGTCTCAAAGTTGTGATGTTTAAAAACAGTAACTATTTCACTTTTGGTTTAGTTTTTAATTTAGACTTTAAATGAGAGAGTTGCAGAGGAAGTGTAACAGACACTTATTGACTGATGGAAAGATGGTCTCATAAAAAAAATCATTGGCATTACCTTGCAATCATTTCAATGAGTTATATCATTCTTGCAAGATTTGCTGTCCGTAGATGCAAGAATAGTAATACAAGGGTTGGAAAATGCTAATGATCATTATGCTGCATTGCTACCTAGTAAAAAATCACCTGCATGGTTTTAACTGAATGAGGCCTTTTGTAAGGGATGAGGACAGGAACACATACACTGGCATGCGGTTATTCAAGCTACCATGACCATAAGGCTATGCAGATGGCAGTGACCTTTTAACCTTGATAAAATCAATGATGACCCTTCTTGGTTTAAATAGGCTGTTGCTGTTTAGTTTATACATGCCAGTATAAAATGTGCAGCATACATCCACAAAAATTTTGCACCTACATATTGTAACCCAAATGCATTTTGAGCATGAACAAGAGTGGTTTGCATATTTGAAAACTGAGAAGGTTGTGTATTGTGCTGAAAAGATATAGACCTGTTCTTTGCAGTGAATGTTGTCTTAAAAATCTAAAAAGCAACTCCCTCTGATTTAAATTTCTTCAAAAGCTTCCTAGTTTTCTGTGCTTCACTTCATTTTCTCCTGTTTTCTTTATGTGACTTTTGTTTTCACAATGTGTTCTTATGTGTACAGCCAAAATCAATAAATACAGGGAAGCAAAATCACTTTGCCCTGACAAATGCTTTTTTCCTTATAGGAAAGAATATTTTTGATCATTTAACTAATATCTGCTTCTTTTGGTGTAACCTTCTGAAGACTTAATTTGATTCACACCTTCAGCCTGGGGGAGTCCTTACAACTATTGACACACAGAGGCTGGGACACTGGCTAACAGGAGAGAGGTTATAAGATACAGGATTTAGGGTATGGATGCTGGGTTTTGGTATCAGAGATGGTTTTGTCTTATGTTGTCAGTTGTGTCTGTGTGGCGCTGGTGCAGTTTAGCAGTGATGGAAGTCTGTAATGAGGAAGAAAGAGCAGAGATTTAATTTATATATTGGGTCTTCTGAACATTTCTCCCCTGCTCACTTTTATAATGTGAGTTCACAGCTGAACAGAATTACATAATAGGGGAAATTTAGCTATTTTGCTTCAAGGAAGAAAAAAGAAAGGCAAAACAGCAATAAAGAGTGAGAAGAGAGAAAATGTCTCTGTAAATGCAACAGACATAAAAGAAAGTGAAGGAAAGTTAAAAATTACCATAGGGCAGGCAGGACACCTGCTAAAGAACCTTCTGCTGCCTCTCACAGCTGGAAAGAAAAATGAAAGAGATGCAAACAACTGTTCTGGAAGCATGAAATCAGCCTTTTGTCTTTTCACTCCTCCCTTTCTGAACAGTTACAGTATGCAAAATTTAGGGGAATCTCAAAGTATGCAGAGGTAAAAAAATTCAGCAGGCTCTGCATATAAAAAGCTGAGCCATGGAAGTGTGCCTCTTTGAAAACAGGAGCATGTTTGGGAGCTTCCCGGTGCATTGAAGAAAGTGGTAATTAATGCATAGTGAATGAGTTCGAATGGAGGTTGAATAGGGGCATAACAATGGGAAGTGGGGGTTTGTAGGGTTTTTTTTTTTTAGGTTAAAGTGTTGAAAAAAGAAAGCTGTTAAAAGATGGCTACTGTGAAGCTACAACTTCAATGCTTGTCTTCTCTGACTTCCCTTTATAGACTGTGGTGGGTTTTGTTTGGTATGGGTCTCCAAATACAATGACGTTAATTTGCACCAATTTCATTTTGTGTATGCTTTGGGATTTTTTTTTGAGGTGGTTTTTTTTTCTTTCCTGTCTTTTTTGGCAGGGCTTGGTTCTTTGATGGCTCTTTTGAGCGAATGGTTTGCCCAAAGTTCAGATGATGTTAGCTCCAACCTCTTTTTCATTTACAACATCAAGGGGATTACAGAGAATAACTTTGTTGCCCAACATCAAGGCTATATCTTCGGGCTACTAGAAAGGTAGTTCTCAGAAAGTGTGTCTTCTAATATTTTAGAACCTCCACAGGCTTCAGATAAAACAAGTATTAAATACAAAAAGCTCACAAGGATCCCAAGGAAGGTTAAACTCACACAACCTCCTTCATGTTGAACACCTGAAATGTATTTTTTAGACTGTTGGAGTGTTATCATCGTGAAGACAGCAGTGAAGTCTTATATAACTGAAGACAGAAAGAATAAAAAACAGCACCTTGTTTAAAGACAGGTAATTTTTAATGGAACATGAGCTAAATATAATCTATTCTTGCTATCGAAAAGGGAAATTGGAGAGTGAGCAAGTCATTTTGGAGGGGTCTTGGGGGTTGATTCTTTTATTGGATCATAAGCTAGAAGATCTGCAATTCTGCTTTGCTTGAACCAAGACTGGAATTTATGAGGCTTGAGTACAGAAGAATTGAGCTAGTTTTGAGAAACACAGTTAGGGAAGTTGTCTCTCTCAAAATGGTTTTAAATGTTTCTATTGTTGGTATTTCTTAACAGGGGTTCTGGCCTGAAGTATACAAAACTCAGCATCACAGTCCTTTATCCTAAATCTTAGTTATTTTTAAGGAAGGTAATAAATTTAAAAACATCCAGATGCAAGTAAAGAAAATGTAGTATTTGCTGCATATAGTCTGGCAGTGCAAGTGTACTCTCTCCCCAAAGCATCCCACTAGCACAGTTTAGAAGCAAGGTGGGTCGTGTTGGTTAAAGTGTGAGAATTTGATTGAAAGGTTATCTGCTTTTACCGCTTCCGTGGAGCTGTTGTCTGACCTGGTCAAGGTGCATATCTTCTTCCAGTACTTAACTGCACCAGATATGTTATTACCCTCCACTCCTTAATGCTTTAAAATGGACGGTGAATTCTCAGGTTCTAGAGCTGTGCTCCAAAATGACACTTGTCAATATTACAGTAAGAGTGATGCTGCATTAGGTGGTTTTTTTGTACTGTTTTCCTTCTGTATGCGTGAATGTCAGAGCCTCTGACACACAAAAGATCATTCACACTACTTTTGCTAAATTGAAAATGCTAGTATTGAGTTAATTATCTACAGGCAACTAGATGAATCTTCTGAATTGCATAGAATTTGATGTTCACATTTCCACCTACCTTACTGTGTTGAAATGTACATGTGTGTGATACGGACAACTTTCTTGGGGGAAAAACATCTCCAACTTATGTGTGTCTCTTTCTGTACAAGCTGCGGTGGAAAGGCTGGAACCTGATTCCCTTTTCCCATTATATCTGAGACTCTATGCATTGTTGCAGGCATCTGTTGGTCCATCGGAGTGACCAGCGGTAGCAATGTGCTAGGTAAAAAGCCAGCTTAGACCCTTCCTCCTTCCTGTGCCTTAATGGTACTTGTAGACTTGTAGAAATGAGGGCAAAATAGGGCAGATCTATTGGTGAAGGAGCCTGAGGAGAGCGATGCTGTGTTTTACCTGATAAAGGAGTGGTTGCTCTCCTGCATGTATCCTCTCACCCAGTGGCCCAGCAGCTTTAATCCTGGCAATCAGTTGTGAGATCTGGAGTTTAAGTAATGATGATGGTTTTGGGCATGCTAAACACAAAATGTGAGATGCTTGTAACATTGAGTCTTGATTATTTACAAAGCTGTGAACTGATGTCACCTAAAAGATGCATCACAGTGGTTGGTGGCAACCCCTCAGTGAAGCAGCATTGTGTCAGGAGAGCTGGAGGTGATAGGCTGTGACTGTGACATTTAAGATCATGAGTCTAAGCAGGTGCCAAGCAGCTGTTCAGATTCGAAGCCGCAGTCTACATGGTCTGGCCTGGGAATGACCTCTGTGTTGGTGATTTCCATGGTGCCACTGAAGGAGGGAGAGTGAGGGTAAGCCTGAGATCCATCCTTGATGAGTTGCCATGTGGTCATTGGCAAAAGCAGCACGAGGGAAGTGAATGAGAACAATGACCCAGGGTGCCTACCTGGTCAAGGGTATGAAAGAAGGGGGTGGAAGCCATTTGGAATGAGGCTTAATTTTCTGAGTGGATGAATTTCAAGTTTCAGGGAGAAAAAGCTAAAGGTAGTGTTTGACAACTTAGTTCAGCTGGAACACCTGAACATTATGAAGTTTCTGGGCTGATGTGAAGGAGAACAAGACTAGGGCGCTCTTCATCACAGGAAGCTTGAAACAGTTCCCAAAAAACATGTAGAAAAACTCCAAAACCATAAATGAAAAGGCCTGGAAGCAATGGTGCATCCAGATCATCTCAGCTACTTCTGTTCCTGTGATCCCCCTAGTCATCCACAGCAACCTGACCTGCCACAGCATCTTTGTCCAGCATAACAGATCAATCAAACTTGAGTCAGTGGCAGTGGACACAATTAACAACCATGTGAAGACCTTGTCATGAAAAGCAGAAGAGCCTGCACTTCTTTGCCTCAGAATATGGGGAAGTTGCCAACATCACCACTGCTGTGGTTACTTACTCCTTTGGAATATGTGCACTGGAGATGGCAGTGCTGGAGATTCAGGGTAAGGACAATTAGTCATACTGCCACCACCAGTGCCATCCAGCTGGAGGAGACCCTCTGCAGAGGGAGTTCATTCAGAAGTGACCCTGGCAAGAACCCTGTTGCCCAGGACCTCCTTTTTCACCAGACAGTTTGAGGTATCATCACCTAAGCTGCTGGCTGCTCCCTGCTATGTTGGACATCAACATATGATAAAATATGATATGAAAATGCTTTACAAGAAATGACCAAAAACCTTGAAATGAGTGCAGTGTTGGCAGAAGTCAATCATGAAAATCAGGAAGGAGTAGAGATAATTTTCTTACAACCTCCAGCACTGGAGCTGGACAAGTTCCTGGAGGACATATTACTTCCAGCCCTGTTTCTGTTGGGATTTTGCCAGGTGGTGATGCAGAGTCAGGTCCTGGCATGGGGTGTTCCAAATCCCCCTTTCTTGTGCATGAAGTTGATTGTGTTTGGATTGTACAAAATCAGATGGTAAGGTGATGTTATTTAAGTTGCTAAGTTAAACAGTCAGAAGGTGATAGATACAGGATGCTTGGCCGCTGAACACTTCTGAATCTGACCTCTTGTGAGTCCTAAGCAGACTTCAGTGATGTGATTCTAAACTGCGTTTGTTGTTCCTCTCCCTTATTGTGTCCTTCTGATGGATGTATTAAGAGCAACACAAGTCATGAAGAAGTACCTGCTAACTTGGTACTTTCTAAGTTGCAAAGTCTGCTTTTCTAGTTGTGTGTGTGTGTGTGTGTGCGCTACGCATCCTCTTCTATAGGGAGAATAAAAATTGGTGTCAGAAAATGTCAGGAAAAGATGTAATGTAAGAACTCCCTCTGCTGTAAAAACTCCCAGCGTATAAAATGTGCTGTAGCACTAGCCATTGTGACCCAGAAATAAAATGTTTCCTGTGAATTAGAAAGATAGAGAGTTGGATTAACGGGATGACATTTCCCCATCTGGTTTTTATTTATTGTTGCCCTTTTCCATTCACTGTAATTAGTGCGTTGAAGTGACAATAGGTATATACTGCACTCTGAGCCGCAAGGATGTACCAACATTTTGAGCACTTTTCATTATTTTTTTTTCCAGTGACACTTCTAAAACTCCTAGCATCTTAACTCTGCTGAAACCTATTATTTCTGTGAACTGAAGAGGCAATTTAAGGCACCTTTTCTGTTTGCAAACAATTTTCAAATATAACCCCGCTCTTTCTGAACTTTTCCCAAGGGCCTCATAAAATCGATAATTGTCCATTTTCCTCTAAGTGACTTGAAAAATTGAAGGTCTTAGGATTCAAAATTCAGATCTGGATTTCAGGTTGTTTCTCATCAACACTGGCCCTCAGAGGTGCTCAAAACCTGAATCTGTCTTATCGCAGAGAGAGGAGTTGTTTTGAATCATAACCCATCCTGAGCTCTAGAGAACCCAGTTTTCCTTTGGACTTATCTCTTGCTTGAATAAAAACATGCTGTTGCTGGCTATCTCAGAAATACCTAAGGTGCCGGAAGAGTCCACTCAGTATGGGTGATTCAAACTTAGCATTGGCATGACTTAGTTTTGTTTTAAAGGTGGGATATTGGCAGGATACAAATGTTCCTATAGACAATCCTTCCTTAGTGTGATTTTGGGTAGTCAGCAGGGCTTTGTGACAGTTTGGCAGTAAATCAGATAGTTCAGATGGTCAAAGGGTGATGCAGACATTCAGCTAGTAGCCATTCTAGGACTGGAGATAGGTAGCAGTAACCATTGCTACTAGTCAGGTTATTCTGAGTTCATAAAAATCTCTCCAGAGCAACAACGAAGTCTCAAGCTATTTATCCATAAGAAAGGATTCTGTAAGGAAAGCCACTAAAACCTGGAACAAATTTTATATACAGCAAAAAAGGGAAGAATGTGATACCATCTCCACAAAGACATAAGAGCATGAGAAGTGTGGTTGAAAATTGAGGGTTCTTAAAAAGTGAAGGTACATTAGATAGTCCAAAATCCATGACTCTACAGCCAAGAAAAAAGCCTAAAAACCTTTTCTGGCTCAGCATTGAAGTGAAAGCGGAGATTAGAAATAAAAAAAAGCAATTTATAATGAATTGGAGAAGGGACACTAACAGCAATTGATATAGTTCAGAAGTTATGAAGTGTAGAAAGTTGATAACAGCCACTAAAGCATCTAGGATAAAGCCATGTGAAAGGACAATAGGAAAGTTAAAAATGTATTTTTTTTTTATGAAGAGCAACACAGTGGCATAGCTCTGTTAGTGGACAGAGATGAGAAAAACATCTGTTGTTTGGTACACACAAAAGCAATGAATTTGTGCTCTTCATTCAGCAGAAAAAAGACCCCTGAAACGGGATGTACTTATGTACTGGACTACTGAGAGAGTACCAGAAGTCAGACAGAGTGTTAATATTTTGTCAGTGCTCAGAATAACAGGGGTAACTGTTACCCATCCTGAGTAAAATAATGGAAGATTTGTGATACAACTTATAGGTTCTATTGTTCCATTTCTTTCTAAAGGCAGAGCAAAAAGGATTAGATGTCACTTCTGTTGTTTCTTCATCGTTAAAACTCTTCCCTCTTAGCTAAGAGTCCTACACTCAGAGAGCATGAGCTATGAAATATATGTTCCAAGGCCACGTGGTAGATGGGAATGTATAACTTCTAAAAAGGCATACAATGAATAGAAGTCTATTTTTGCCTTAGGTACAGAATATTGGTTGGGCTGATGTTAGGCTGGTACTTAGAGTTCATGTTTCTGCATTCCCAAAAGATATTGAAAACTGGGTAAAGAATCCATGGTATTTAGGGCTGAATAAAATGCCATGCTGTGATTACCTTAAAAAACTCAGTTGGTAATGTAAAATTTTAGCTACTAGATTTTTAAAAATGAAGGTTCTGTTTTATTTCTGGTTGATACGTCCGGTTCAGTGGTAAGTGTATGAAATACCATGTGAAACGTAATGGCACATGGTAATTGGGAAGCTATTCTTGGAGGCTAGTCCCATGCTATTATTTGAGTTACTGGTATGTGATCTTCTATACTGTTCTAAAATATTCCTCTGGCTCACGACAAATACTGCTTATTCAATGGGCCTAGAGGAGTTACAGGCTGGGAACCATTTCAATAAGCAGCTTGGACATAGCCTTCCTGTTTCAGACAGTATGATAATGAATACTGCAAATGTGGACTGCTCTTTCTCAGTTGGCCTCAAGTTCAAGAATTTACTAACTCAGATGTAGCCAATGGTTTCAGGTTCCCTTTATGCCTCGAGTGTTAGGAAATAGAAGTGATCAAATGATGTGTCCCAGTTGGTGTTCTCTGATCCTACCAGCCGTGCTCCTCTGAAAAAAGGGGATGAAATGATTAAGATCTGATTTATGCTCTGTCATAGTACTGGTCTAGCTGTCAGACTTACTGTGCCAAGGCAGTAGGATTTGCCCACAAGTGAACTGGAGTTCATTTTTCTATTCCCATATATTGGTGCTAAGTGGTCCACAGCTTGAGGTGTATTTGTTCTGATTTATTTATTGTCTTTTCAGACTAGGGCTGTTCTGTGTTTTGCTTTTGACTATTTTTACACAAAAGGCATAACAGAATTAAGTGTATTGCTATGAGGCCAGTCCAGTAGGCAAGCAGCCATGTGCAGTTATATCTAGAACACACAGATTAGAGAAAGATTACATAATTATAGAGGAAAGTTGGGATGTGGCCTAAGACTCATGAGTGCCTCTATTTAGGCTCTGATACTCCTACTCACTTGCCATGTTCCAGCAGTCTTGCATAGCTTTACAATCCTGAAGACATTGTAGGTGTGATGAAACCCCCTCAAGAGTTTTGGAATGAGATTTCAAGTACTTTTGCCATTTGTATACCCTGTAGATGAGGAAGAGTGCCTTTAAGATCTCATCTTCCAATAGAAAGAAGATGAAGGCTAGAAAAAGATTGAGGGAGCTCTGGATGTATGAGGATGAGTTTTTACCTCTTTAACTGCATCAGCATCTCAGTGAGGCATATTGCATTATTAGGCATCTGTACAAGTAGTCTGGATCAATCAACATAATCTTGACTAAATACAACTTGTAGGGACAACTCCCAGAATCACTGGTACCTACAGCCAGGCAATCCAGCAACAGTGGTCCTTTCCTGTCCCTATTTTTCATAATGTTACTGTGAGTGTTTGAAATCTTATAAGAAAACTTCACTTTTACAGAGGACAGAGGCAACATGGTGCAAGAAAATTTCCACAACCAACTCAAAGCTTCTCTTCAGCTCTACAAGTAAGATTTTCAGGAAGAGTATTGTCTCACTAAGTTTTAGCAGGAAATTGTGGTATTTTTCTCAGTTGGATTGAAACTTATAGTCAAGGATGCTTGACCAAGTTTCATTATGATGTAATTATTGAACTCAGAATGTCAGCAAGCTGTTTTTCTGCCTTTGTGAGATTTCAAGCAGTGTCACTTCTCATCCAACTCACAACTGTCCATAAGACCCAGCAGAGGTTTGGCATTTCCAGGCCTGAATGGAAATTCAAGTGGAATGAAAGAAACTAGTCCAAATATTTAATGTTAAGAAGTACAGATATGCTGTTTGTTCTAGGAACATGTGAAAGTGAGAACATCTCTACAGTAAATAAACCATACTTTGCCCATCCCTTTTGGCAATGGGATGCAATGTGGGCTGATTGTCAGCAGGAATGCCTTTCAGGACATACAATAGGTCACTGGATACCTACTGAGTACTTTAACAAGTGTGTCAACTAGCATCAAGTGGTCAAGCGTAAGTTCATATCCTGGGATGCAGTAATTTGTTTGGTGTGGTGCTGATACTATGGAGGTTGGCATTTCTGACAGAAATAAGCAGTTCCCCAAAGTATCATGCATATATTTGCCAAGAAATTAACCACCCAGACTCACTGATGGACAAATCAGGGAAATAAGCCACCTAGAAGTGGTGTTTTATCCAAGGACAGGAGTGAGTCAAGCGACAGTTTGGGCAGCCAACTGGTTTAATTATTCCTTTTTGTTTGTTTAGCTGATTTTCCTGATAGTTTGTCCTTCACCCTCTGCTCAAGTACATAGTTCTGTAGAGCCACTGCCGCCTTATACTCCTTTCTTGCCATATAGTTAAAATTTATTAACTACACTTTTCAATATCTGAAAAAAAGCACAAGCTTTTATCAGTTATTTCTGTTCCGTCGTATTGACCTTGTGTTGTCCTTGTTTTTCGATCTCTCTTGCTACCTTTGAAAGTCTTAGGCAAAATTTGGAGCTAAATTCAGCCCTGATGTAAAACAGCACAGTTTTTCTAAAGCTTTTACTGGGTTCTGCTTTGATCCTGGAAGACTCACTTTTAAAAGGTAGCTATGACACAGTTTCTTCTCTGCAAGGAGCTGATTTTTTTTTCTCCCCTGATACTTATCAGAGCAGCAAGGCAAGCACAAAATTGCCCTGGGAAGATATTTCAATAATCAAAAATCCTTCTATTCTGAAGTGTATCACAACTAATATTTTACTTGACTGTAGCTTCCAGAAAAATTAGTGGGAGGAAACTTTCTTTGTTGTTTGGACCATTCTCTCAATGTAGAGATATTCTAGTATTAAATGCAGTGGACTGGTAGTGAACTCATGCAAAATGTCTGCATAATATCCTCAGCTCTTCTCAAGAGATGAAGTAGCAATGTTTCAAAAAGCAGCAGGAGTGTTCCCAAACTGTCAGTCCAGAACTGACCACCACAACAGAAAGAACAATAAAAAAATCACTCCCATTGACTTAAGCTGGTCCTTTCTTCAGCTGTAACTTGCTAAACTGGTGCTGCCTCCTAAGGCAAGTGAGGATAGAATCTCTGACTTCCATATGAAGTCCTGTTTAGTTCCTAGAGGATATTCCAGGAGAAATAGTGATGGGCTAAAACTCAGTGCCTTAAAGGTGCTGGAGGTGAGCTGATTGTAGAAAAGGCTGAATGAATGTAAGAGCTGTTCATGTATATACTGCTTGGATCTCACGTCACGGGAAAGTGTTTAACCCTTTGTCTCAGAAAGTTAGAATAAAGGTAGGTTGTGATATTAATTGCTCCACGTCTTAATTGGATTACCTCCAGATCTGTATGTCATTCAGCAAAGACAGCCAGAAGTGGAATGACAAACCAATTTATGAGTAGAAAGGTATTTGGCAGGACTGCTTTCAGTCAAAATATCCCTTTAATGAAATGCCATGGGGAGTAGTTGGTTAAGAGAACAAAGTCAGGTTTGTGGCAGGGCTGTCAGTAATTTGAGAGGCTGCACATCTCTGGAGCAGAATCTGGTGGAAAGGGTAATTGCAGCAAGTGTCAATCTTAAATATCAAAAAAAGACATTGTGACCAAATGCCAGTATCATGTTCTGTGAGGTATCACAGTTCAAGAAATAGCCCTCAAGCATTATGGTTTGTCAGTTATCTGGACCCTTTGATTGAGAAGTGCTAAAATTCCCAAGAGTTCCAAAAGATGTTGCCAAGAGTTCAACTTGTAATGCAATTTGATGAAGACCTAGTAAGAATGGGGACCTTGCAAAGCAAAGACTGTTGGCATTTCTGTGTTATAGATTATATTGCCGGTAATGAAATAGTGATGTTGCAAAGGAATACAGCAAATATATCAGAGCTCACATTAGTAATTTTTTCTGTTGGATGTCATGAAATGCTGCGTTCCTGAACAAAGCGGGGTATATCGCATTAATTAATGATGTGTTATGGGAATTGGTTTCTGCTGCTGATGGTGATTAATGGAAATTTTAACTTGGCTTACGTGAAATATTTTCAGGTTTATGGAGAGAATGATACAACTACCTCTCACGCTAATGGCCTTCAGTATTCTTTGATGATAAATAGCTATTGTAGGGTGCAAAGTGGTCTTCTAGCATTTCTTGGATTACCTGATTTAGCAGTACCAGAATTTGGGGTCCTTTAAGGCATTGAAAAATTACAGAGAGTAAAACGACTGAACTATATTTGTAATACCCATACACTGATTGATAGTGGATTTTATTGTCTACTTAGCTAGCATACAGAACACATTGATGGTGTATTTATGAAATGAGTATGAACTCTTAACATCCGAATAATGACAAATTGCCTAGAGATGAAGCTGCATTACATATTCAAGAACTAAGTATACTTTTCTTGCCTGTTGAAAGATCTTCAGAGTAGGAAGAAACTGAAATGCTGAAAATAGAAAGCATTACTATTGTTGATATGTAAACAAAAAGGGAGTTTATCTACACAGCTTGGGAAATTGTAGTTAATGTAGCCCTAAAGTTACAGTGGAGGTTCACTAGGAATGCATGCTTGCTACAGGGAAAGGTTAGAAAACAAGTGTGACCTTTTAATGTGCAGTGGCTGTATTTTTAACAGTAGCACAGTATTAAGGTCCACTACTCTATTAGTTAGAAAGGATGAAAGTCCACCATATGCAGAGGTATTCTTGTCTGATACAGCAAGCGTTGAAATAAGCATTTCTGTCAAAGAATGTGTCAATCACAGACAGCATTTTCAAGGTGAAATGTAGCAGAAGTAATATATTTTTGAATATTTCTCTAAACATTCTTTCCCTATTTATTCTTGGAGAAAACTTTTTAAACAAGTGTTTCTTTTCTGTCCCATTTATTTTCATTCATTTGAGCTTGGAAGGAAATATTGGTTTTGCTGTTGTTTCTCAGGTTTCCATGGGGTGTTTTATAGATCGCTTTATGAAGTGGTTACAAACAAGCAATGATACTTATTCAGGGGGATTTTTATAGAAAGAGACACACTATACTCAACTTAGAAAAACCCAATCCCTTCCAGCTATATTTTGCTTTGCAAAAGGCAAGCTGGAAGAATTACTCTACCACTTCTTTCCTTGCCTATCCCTTCTAAAGATCGTGTATCCCTTCATTGCAGTAATCCAACTATGTGTATCATTCCACGACGTTTCCACTATGGTGACTACATAATGATCTCCCTGGCACACAACAGCTTCTAACTCCTCCTGTTTATTACCCATGCTACTGGCATTGGCACATGGGCACTTGACCAAGTTATGGGTATCAACTCCAGTAGCAGTATGTTGCCCAAGACTTATCCCTAGCAGTCCTGGGTTCATCTCCTTCTCCCTTTGACTGTAGTTTTAACCCCTCTCAATGAGGGTTGCTAAGTCCTGCGAGTAGCGCCTTTTCCTGTGTGAGATATGCGTACCCCATCTCTTGCCAGCAGCCTCATTGTTGTCTACACTGATCTACAGGTAAAGAATCCAAAACCACTCTCCATCATCTTTTCTAAGTCATGGAGGTCAGGAGAGGTTCCTAGAGACTGGAGGTTAGCAAATGTCACTCCAATCTTCAAAAAGGGTAAGAAGGAGGACCCAGATAACTAGGCTCACCTTTATCCCAAGAAAGGTGATGGAACAGTTTGTCCTGGATGCTGTCTCTAGGCACATCAGGGACAAGAGGGTCATTAGGGACAGTCAGTATGGCTTCACCAAGGGGAAGTCATGCTTGGCCAACTTGATAGTTGGCCCCCGAGAGGGCC
>VZRI01008398.1:0-26050 GCA_013397515.1 Upupa epops | reverse complement strand
CTACAAATATGTGAGGGGTGGGTGTCAGGAGGATGAAGCCAGGCTCTTCTCAAGGTCATCTGGTGATAGGATAAGGGGCAATGGGTGCAAGCTGGAACAGAGGAGGTTCCATATAATTATCAGAAGGAACTTCTTCCCAGTGAGGGTAACGAAGCATTGGAACAGGCTGCCCAGGGAGTTTGTGGAGTCTCCTTCTCTGGAGACAAATTAGTAAAATGAAAACCCCTCTTTCCAGATGCCAAATGTCCTATTTCTGCTGGAAAAAAGCCAGAACAAAAGGCTTTTAGCCAACACCATCTATTAACAAAAATCCATTGCTCACCCAGTCCCTCTCTATGAAAAATGCAAACCTCACAGTTGGTTCTGACAGTGATTCCACTGAAGAAGTAGTGTGATTGTGAAGTTCTCCAACCAAGTCTACTTTGTGGGTACATGAGAGATCTGACAGAATTGGATTCTACCACCATGAGATGAGGATTTTCCTGGCAGAAACATTTTATTTTATCAGACCTATGTAAAATTTTAGGATGAAAAGTAAAATCCATCACACAACTTGAAACTGAGGATAGGAGGTTTTTTGGATTATGTTTTAATAAAAGAATGATGATATGTAAGAAGTTTCCAGACTTCCCTATTTCTGATGCCATTTTAGACTTCTACTATATTTTTTTCTTCTTTCTTTTCCGAATACATTTTCATCCTCTGGGTGATCCCGTTTGTACATTCTGTGGCCCCGTTTAAGTTGTGATGTCTAACTTCTACTCTACTAGATGCTTTTGCTTTGTTCATCTTGGCACACCTGAGCAAACTAAAATGGTTAAGAAGCAGATTTAGTAATTAAAGCCCAATTTACTGGATATTTAGAAATTTGTTATCACTTGTACATGGTACCAGGTGGCAAAAAAAAGACGAACTATTGAGCAAGAAAGGGCTTGTCAGGGAGAGTAATGAATTAGGAGATAGATAAACACAAGCTGAGTGATGAAAGCAGTAACTGGTAAGCGACTTGGCAAGAAAAAAGCAGTACATTGCAGAAAACGTTTCACACAATGGGATAGACCGATTGCTCAAGGTTCCTATGACAGGCTTAGCTGTCATACTGGGTATCCTCTGAACTTGGGAAGGGCACAGAAAATCGACTAAATAAAGAATTTACTTTTTGTTTTATGTGCATTTTAAAGGGAGGGGTTTTTTATGTGATACTGAAATATTAAGTGAATGTTATTTGATAATCATCTGTCACTTCATCTGAAGAATTAAGAGTGCTTCATGCTTGAGCTGTTGGTGTGTCATCACTTTTTCAAATTATATCAAGTATAAATAAATTATATTACTTACAATAAGATGCAGTTTTTGTTTTGCTGCTAAAGATTAAAACGAAAATTAAAGTGATGTTCCTTGAAGACTGAAAATGCTGGGTGCACCTTATTCTAGAGCAGGCACTAGAGATTTTCACATGGAAAGTGATAGTGAAGCAGAGTGACGGATGTTAATGGTCCCTTATGTCTGTCTGAGAGAGCTCTAATATAGAGCACATCCCATTTTTTTTCCAATTCAAGAGTTTGTCATTTAAAGATCACATAATGAGCACCAGTTTTCAGTGTGCTTCATCCTACTTAACTAGCACACTATAAAAAATGATAAGCGTCATAAGTAAAATCTGAAGTTTATTATGGAGAAATTCAGTATTTAGCTGGTATACAAAGATATATTTTTTTGTCTTTTGAGGGCAATATTGATTAATTCAGGAAATATTCTTAACTTCAGGGTAATGTTTCCCTGCTAGCTGTATGATTCAGCTCATCATTTGGCCTTATTAGAGTTGAAGCAGAGATTGTATTATAACTTGTGCAGCTTGATTTTTCTCATTCTTTGGTCTCCATCACAATTTTCTGAACCTGGAGTATTTGTATTGTTGGTTTTGTGCCTCTAAAACATTACCAATACGGCCAAGCCTGACTCAGAATTGCACCATCATCTTCTTGTTATTAGAGAAGTTACATTTACTTTGGGATAATAAATGTTTGAACTGCAATTGTTCTCAAGGAGGCAAAATATTCCAAAGGTTTTGTTGTTGTAGGTAAGTCATGATGACAGTGTACTGGCGATGGCTTTCTCCTGGAATGAGTTAAAGTGTCTTGCTAACTTCCAAACACTCAAAGCAATTAAGATTGTGTCTTGCTTTCCCTGAGACCTAGGAGGTTGCAATAGGCTACATTTCTCCAAGTTCCTGCTGTTTTTTTGAGCCTGGGAAGTCTTGTATATGGTACCTGTTAGTAGATGCTCTTGTGGTAAGCAAAAGTGAGGGAATGGGAAAGCAAGACTTTGAATCTAAGTGATGGTTTTGTGTAGTACCATTAGGGTGTTGAAGACACTTGGTCTTTCCATCAGCCTTATAGGAGGAAACTGAATTTCCATCATTCCCAGCTGTTGCTTAGCCATACTCTTCTTGAAGCTCTGTTGTCATTGAGACCCTGCAAGACCCAAGCGATGTGTTAGTACTTTGCTGATCTTACCAGCAGTGTTTGGTGTCTGGGCAGACAGACCAAGTACTAGTGGCAGCATCAGTAAGGAAAGAGCCAGGATAGACTTTAAGGAACAGACTGTCTTTTTCCAATCTGGTGCAATTTCAAATGCACCTGAAAGAGATCTGTATCCATCTTTGCTTAAAAAGCGCCGTTACTTCTACCTTCCCACGAGTCTTCTAGATCTCTGGCTATATGAATATGAAATCAGAAATCATCACCTTGTGTTCTTGTTCAGGGCTCAAGAAATCCATATACTCATTTTTGCTTTCTCGTTCAGGGTGATGCAGCTTCGTGGAATGTTGATTTTTGGAAACCACAGCTACTGTATTGTTGTGTAATAGAGCTGAGTGACAAATGATCTGTGGGGAAGAATGTCCTGTTGGTATATTGCTGAGAAAATCCCCTCTTAGGCACAGGCAGCTGCAGTGTCTTCCCTCTTGCTTTTGGGTTTGTAAGGAGCAGAAAGGAAATGTGTCAGTAGCTGTAAGCATAGTAGCCTGGATACTTTGAATAAGTACCTAGCTGTCTTGGCTAAGTAACAGTTACATCCTTTGCATTAAAATCCTAGCGACATCAATAGGAGATGGCTTCAATGGTAGTAGAGAGATGAGGTCCCAACACTGTGATTGTAATCACATTGTAGCTGTGCCAGGTACTCCAACTGAGTCCTCCCTAGGCCAGGTGCAAGCCCAGGCTAGTGAACATCTTGCCCTTAAGGACTTAAGGTCTAAGGAGGGGTCACAGGTCACAGTGTAGAGAAGAGTGGGGATGAAGATGTGTATCTTGACAGGTTGTTGAGGAAGCAAAAAAGTTACTGCCCTTTGTTACATCTTATCTGATTGAGTATTGTCCAGCCCTAAGCACATGATTGCTCTCTGGTCTACTTCTGTCTATATGAAACTAGTTAATAACAGTTATTTTAATACCTTCTCTAAAGCAAACTTTCACCAAAGTCAGGCAGAGAAGAGCTTTGAGAGTGGAGCAGAGTGCTGGGGCCCAGGGCTGTAGACTGGCCACAGCATCAGAATGGCTCTCCTGAATAAGCTGTGACCCACCAAAGTGGACAGCAAAGCACAGCTGGCTTGTCCTAGTACTGTTTTACTGATTACTACTGTATTAACATGAGGGCAGAACTCTTTCCTTACACTAAAAAAAGAGCCTTCCCCCTTTATACCTCTATCCTATTTAATTTTTTTTCTGTGAAAACCTCTGCAGTAAAGTGAATGCACCAGATGTCTAGTCTTCTGCAGAAAGATTATGCTTTGAAGCCACCCAGTAGCCTCACTTTTTTTGGCATTAATAACGTGGACTAAGCATGGGGAATTGTATTTTAAGGCATACTCCAAATAGAAGAGGGTTATTCAACTGCTAGGCACACCCATATTTTTAATAGCTGACTGTGTGTACATGCGTGCAGAGTTCTTCTTAATTCTTTTTCCTAGCCTGAGTGTAGGCTGATTTCTTTTTTTTATGTTTTCCATTTTGAAATAACCAGAATAAGAATTTCTCTTTCGATATATGCAGCGGTTTTCAGTGGGGTGGTTTCCTGGTTGCTCACTGCAGGCATCTCTCTGGTAGGATGTGCAGGGCTTTTTCTGGGAATAAAGCTGTGGGCTAAGAGCTAGAGCAGTCTTTCATCAAGGGTGAGGTGGTATGAATGGACTTGTAGTGCCAGCCATGTTATCTTCACAAGTCCTGCACATCTGTGGATGTTTTTGCAAGTAATTGTTTTCACAGCATTTCAGCTTTTAACAGCAAAACCCTGATATTTTAAAGCACCATTTAGAAAGCAAACACTATCCAACAGAATTATAGTGGTGGATCAGTGACTTGAATTGGAAAAATTACTTGAAATCAAGGACTTAAGTGGAAAAGCTGGATTCAACTTGCAAGATCATTTCATTTTTAGATACCTATATTTGACAAGTGTGTTTCCTTGCTGTGATCCTGAGGTCCTGCGCAGGGTTGTATTTGTCTCTGACTGAAGTCTGTGCTTTTTCACACTTAGAGATGATGACCCTCAGAGGTGGATAAGTCATCTCTTAAAATCAGCTATGGTATCCTTTTCACAAAGCTACTTTCAGGTCCCGAAGGTTGGAAGCCACCCAGAAGAGCTGGATAACCAGGGTCTGCTACAGTGAATTGCAAGTACTTTTTAGCTCTATAATTTGAAAAAGAGAAAACAATATACAAACGCCAAATAGAAAAATTGAGTTGGAAACTTAACTTAAAAATTTGGTTTCAAGTGGGATAAATGCAAAAAACACTTTGTGGGATTTTTCTCTTAACTAAAAATCCAGTTACATGTGTCTGTGCACTTCAACAGTGGTGGCTGCTCTGTACTTGTCCTTGCTAAGAGCCAGAGGAGAGAGATTCAGTAAGCTTTTGCCTGCTGGATATAAATGTCCACTGTAAGAGAAAAATTAAAGCAATAAACTCATAGACAATGTAATTTACTTTTAGATCAGTCCATTTCTATGAAATGGAGGAAAGCCAGGTTTTATCTTGTTGTGTCTTAGTAATTCTCTAGAAATTTATCTGATTTTCTTACGGAATAAACAAAGCGCAAATTAAATCTGATTAATTTTCTTATATGTATAGACTTTGTTTCTATTTTGGAAGTGATGTTTCATTACCAAATACAGTGGTTGTGTGTGAATGCCAAGTCTAGTACTTAGAGGTACTCTGGTGTTCTGGTTTTTGTTTTTTCCCTTGTGCCTGTGTAGTTCAATTTCTGGTTTTCACTTCTTACGTAGTTGGGGTTTTTAATACCTGATTTAGACAGGAAGCTAGATAGCCCTAGAACACGAATGCTGAACTGTAAATCTTTAATATGCTAGATATAGATTAAAAATAAAGTTTATCCTTCTTACTAAACTAAAAACTCCACCAAGCTGAGAGCATCTGAAAGCTTTGGGGACAGGACTTTTACATCTTCACCTTTCCTGTGCTTGGTGATGCATTGTACTGTTTGACTACGAGCAGTTAACAAAATCACACCATTTATTATGTTCTATTTTTGGAGGCAATACATTCATCAAAGTAGCCACACTTGTGTAATGCTGACTGAAAGCAATCCGGGAAAACACTAATGATTATCAAATAATAGTATCAATAAGTAAGTTACACTGCTCATGATATTTTTGTATTTTGTAGAATGTGATGCTCTGGAAGCATTTGCTATTCTGTTGATGTAAGATTAGAGAATATCATCCCGTGTGCCAATATAGCCAGTGAAAACCATACTGCAGTGCTGTCTGCCACAAATGGAGGGTAGTATTAATGTTTCCATAGGTTTTGCAATTAAATTCTAGCATTCTCTATCAAATACATGTTGCATTAGTTTTTAATACCATTTTCCTCTGCAGTGCACATTTCTGGAGAGACAAAAGAGATCTGAAGAGTAAATGATTAAAGATAATTGCATCTAATTCATTAGCTCTGTGGGGTGTATATAACGTACTGCATCAGAGTTTTCTGGTTTATAAATTTACCTAGTGGGTTGTTTGTCTGTAGAAAGCTGGCTGTGTTAGTAGTTCTGCTTCTAAGCCCACTTTAACAGCAGAGGACTAAAGGGTGACCTGATAGCTTTTTAGAAATATTTATGTAAACCATCATTTTATCTCTACAAGCCACATAATCTGAAGTGCTTTTACGATGCAAAGTTTGGGACAGAAGTTATTAAAGGTAGTCGGAAGCTCCATTTGGGGAAATTGCTTTTAGTGGACTGTAAAAATTACGCAGGAAGCAGTGAGCATTTGTGTGCACCACGTACTGCCTCCATTTGAAAGCCATGAGCTTGTTTGTAAGACGGTTGCTGTGCTCTGTTCTGCCAAGCTGAGTTCTAGGTAACCCAGGGAGACTTCCCAGAAAGTTGAGAGTGTGTTTCTTTGTTCCAGGGTATTACGAAAGGGAATCAGCAAGAAGTGCCTCTGGCTAAAAAGTGTAAGCTGACCTGCAGTATGCGAGTGCAGGAGGTCAGCCATTTGATGTGGAATATATCTTCAGGCCATTCGAATAACATCATAGCTGGGTCTCAAAATGTGCCTTCCTGTGGTTGTGACCCATGGACCTTTCAAGTACAGTGGAAGTCTTGATAGATCAGT
This sequence comes from Upupa epops, assembly GCA_013397515.1. Lineage (NCBI taxonomy): Eukaryota > Metazoa > Chordata > Aves > Bucerotiformes > Upupidae > Upupa > Upupa epops. The sequence continues at coordinate 19,416 of VZRI01008398.1, read as the reverse complement.
CATGTAGTTAGCAGGACTCTCAAACATGATTTGCTTCTCAGCTGGTTTTCTAGTGGTTGAAACGTTAAGACAATCATCCAACGTTTTTCTTCTCTTGTGACAGTTCATTTTATTGAAATACGTATTTTGTAAAAATTTTAATAAAGCACCTAGAACTTTTTCAAGGCTAGACAATACTTTGAAAACTGGCTCCAAATCTCTGTCTTCAATACATGAATACTAATTGTATCTTATCTACTGCCGGTTATTGAAATCCCAACCAGTAGGAAAGCTAATCTGACATCTCCATTCACATACAACTTCTTTTGAGCTTCTTTACAATTCAGTCAGTGTTATCAATGATTAAATATCCCAGTCCCTACAGTTTTAACCTCTTTTTTTCATCCCTTAACTGTTCTCTTTAGTTGTTACTTTCAGTTATTGAACAGCTCATTTTTTGAGTAAAGACATTGTGAAATTCACTTTAAATGGTTGTTTGAAGATTTTATTAGAAAAAATCTCTATGGACAGACTCTATCCTTCATCACAACAATAGAAATCCTCATTGTCTTCAGTAGTATCACTACAAGTTTGCAAGAAGGTGAGAATCTGAAGTAAAAAAAGTAAAATACATTTGAAAACATGAGCCATCATCTAGACCAGCATAGGTGTTTGTTTTCACTACGCCTCGTGCAGCTTGCAGCTACCATAGAATTATTGAGACAATTCTTAGGTAGATGTGTGCAAGCCTGGAAGAGATCAAAGATGATGGACCCAGGTTATTAAATTAGAGTTGGACCCTATTAGTACAATAAAGGTTAAAATTGCATGTAGTTTGTTCACGTTTTCCAGAGTTTGCATTTCACTGGTTTTGTGCAAGTTATTTCTAAATTAAAAGTTCTTCTCTAAATTCACTCTCTGTGTTCAGCTTTAAGTGAATTTGAAAGCATAGATGCAAAGCCATATTATCCAAGACACTCCAGATAGTAAATCCAGGACAATATCAATATCTGTGCTAGTACGATTGAACAAAATACTACAGTCCTTGGACCTTTGACCAATTGGTGTTGACTTTGCAATGAAAAATGCAATCAGCTATGTATTTTCTGTTTATGTGACTTCTGTTTATTTTTTGTTGTGCGACCTTGATTTATTTACTTATTTTCAAGTACCCCTATTTTTATAACAAGGCAGTAAAGAGAGGAATTAAGTTGAACAGAAACCTTTTTGCAGAGACCTTACAGAGGAGCAGATACTTGACTCCTGCATTGGAAAGCAAGGTTTTCTGTTTCTTTGTGATGACTCACTGTGTGTCAGATAATGGAATCCTATTAGTGCCACCACAGGAGTATTAAGAAGCTCTGAGTGTTTTAGCAGAGAGACGGGGGAAAATGAGGGCAAAAAGATTATTTTTTCTAAGAAAAATATCATCTGTTGTGAACTAGTAGATGAAGCCTTTATTTCTTTAATTAAACAATGAAGATGAAGGCTGGCAAGTAGTTGAATTTGGGCTGGATACACTGTGTATGGAGTCTGTTTGGAACATAGAAGAAACTCCTCCCTGACAAGCAATTTGAAGTGGGGGGGTAACTTCCAGCAGTCTGACTAATCTACAGGCATTTTGTTTTGATGGGGTCTTATTTAGTATTTTCACCTCTTAACCAGGAAGCATCAAAGTCTGGGCTTCAGCCCAGTGTTTTAGCAGCCAAGCTAAAAGAGTTTGCTTTGTCTTTCATCAGATACAACCTTGCTTTTTTCCTGTGGGATTTCTCTCAGGCTTGAGTAATATTTTGGTTGTGTGAGACTTGCAGCGGGTTCAAGGCGTATTGTTAGTTGTAGGTATTTTTCCAAATGAATTTATAGAAGAATTTAGTATTTCTGTTCAGGTCATAATTTTTGGTGTCACATGTTAATGTGACAGCTGGAGTTTTCATTTCTTGAAAAGTGGTACCTTTTTCACATTTGCAGTTTCCACATGGCAAGATATTGAGCCGTTGGAACATGTTCAGAGGAGAGCCACGAGGATATGTGGAGGGCTGGAGCACCTCTGCTATGGGGACAGGCTGAGAGAATTGGGGCTGTTCAGCCTAGAAAAGAGGAGACTTGGGGGAGATCTTACAGCCACCTTCCAGTAACTGAAGAGGGTTTACAGGAAAGCTGGAGAGGGCCTGTTTCCAAGGGCTTGGAGTGGTAGAACCAGGGGTAACGGTTTCAAATTGGAGAAGGCTAGGTTTAGACTGGAAGTCAGGAGGAGATTCTTCATGATGAGGGTGGTGAGACACTGGAACAGTTTTCCCATTGAGGTTGTGGCTACCCCATCCCTGGATGTGTTCAAGGCCAGATTGGATGGGGCCTTGGGCAACCTGGTCTAGTGGGAGGTGTCCCTGCTCATGGCACGGAGGTTGAAACTGGATGATCTTTAAGGCCCCTTACAACCTGAACCATTCCGTGAATCTATGAATATAAGTGGACATAAAACTCAATCTGTCATGAAAATTCCAGGGGATTTCTGGAACTTGTTGAACTTGTGAATAGTAAAATAATTGTAGTGACTTTTGATTGGCCTGAGTAATGATATTTAAATATAAAGACAAGTAGTTATTCATAAAATAAACTAGTAAAACTGTCAGCGTTGACTAGTATAAGGAGTTGCAGATCCATGATGAGCCGTGGCAACTGGGTGAATAGGATCAGCATGTAGGGTACTGAGAATAGGATCTAGATTTGCATTTGGATATCTGATAGCTGTCCATACTTTTAAGCTGAAGCCTGCCATATATTTTTATTTTGTAGATGTCTCAGAAGCACACCTAAGGACAGGCTTCAGCAGCCGGGTCTGAACATGGGCTTTACAGTCAGAAAGATGCTTGGTGCCCTTTATCTTTTGTTTTCCCCTCCATCTGTGACTATATGTTTTGCTCTTTGTTTAAATGTAATGATTGCTGCCAGAGATTATAGGGCCAGGGCTCAGGGATGTGCTTTTAAGCATCCTAATAAGAAAAAAATACATTTTTTTTTAGATGAAGTGACCATTCACAGTGTTCTGAGGAAGCTAACAATTTGAACATAGCTGATCGGTGCAAAATAGGAAAATTAATGTTATCCCCCCCAGTGTCTAGGAATTTTGCATTTAGTTGTGACTTGACACATGTTTACAAATGTCTAACTCAGACACTGGCTCAAGACATCACTGGAAGCAGAGCTGGGTTGTCATGTTTCATTATAGCTATTGAACTATCGCAAGCATGCTATTATGCTGTAATGAAAAAGGTCTTCTCTTTTCAACTTGCAAATCTGGAAGAGAGATACCATATGTCATTAGTCCCTGGCACAGATTCTGGGGAAAAGAGTTCTCTAAAGTGCTAAAATATAAGTGAGGTCTTTTCCCTTGAAAAAGACAAAGGAAAAACATTTTTGTGCAACTGAACCTCAGCTTTTGGCTGAAATATACGATGGTGACTGATCACTTACAGTATACCTTCCATAGCAACTGCTTTTTGGAGGATGATGTTTTGAAGATGTTTGTGTTGATGTATGAGGGTAGTATTTGGCCTTATGTGACCTGTGGAAACAGTAATCGGAAAGCTACTTGGTACCCTGCCAAGTGCACTGTTCCCTACTGAACACTTTTAGGTCAGGGTTACCTAACTATGAGAAACACCTGAGCAGCTTCTTAGGCAGAAATTATGCTCTTGGGATCTGGGGCTTTGCCGCTGCTTCATTCGTCATTGCTGTATGTGGAAAGAAAGCTGTGTTTGTGGACGTAATGAGTGAATCACAGTGGTGTGGTATACAGAGCATCTGAGACTGACATGTGAACCATCCACCTTCTTTAAGCCATGTTGACATTTCTGCTCTATAGTTCAACTCGCCGTGGTAAGGTCTTCAGTAGCATACTTTAATAAAGCATTAAAATCTCTGATCTTCCCCTTGAAAAATTATCCAAACAGCCTGATATTGCAAGGTTGTTTAAAAATATTAATAAGGCAATCATTTCATTGATAAAATAAGCATGAAACAAATGAAAAGTCCTGATACAAAAGTACACAGAGCTTTTGAAAAAAAGTTGTATCAAGGTTAAGTTCGGTTCTCTGCTGCAAAATTGGCTTCTGCAGAAAATACATCCTTTTGGCTGTTTTCCTTGTGATATAGTAACATATTCCTGTTGATAAGGATCTAATGATAAGCTCTATTCAAGATTTTGGTGAAGGTGGTAGTATCTATAAAGTCCTTCAGTGCTTGGTGACACCAGCAGATACCTACAAAATACCTGCTTGCCTAACTGCAGAATGGGAAACATCTGCAAATGCATCGGGCAGTTTCACTTAAGTGGGATGCAGCCTGAAGAAACATTGCTTGGTTTCAACTATTTGAAACCCAACCAATCTAGATGGACATGATAAAGTACCTTAAAACATGATGTTGAAATCTTATCTGATAATGAGAGTGGTGTTGTGGCCACAGCCAGTGAAAGTTTATGTTGAACTTGCTAGAAATACTGCTTTGATTGCTGCTGGAGTGCAGTTTCAGAAATGGGGAAACACTGTGTTTGTGCAGGCTCTTTACTAAAAGGAGGGGAAAAAAGCTTTTACAGTTTCTTGTCTTTTTGTTTCTTGCAATTTGGACTGTGGGTGTCTTGTTCAGTTTTTGTGGTGAGAGGAAGTAGAGGTTGGGTTTGGGTGAGGTTTTTTTTTGACTAGAAGCAAAAGCCCTATAGAGAAGAGTAGAATGCTGAGAGCTTTCAGTAGTTGGTGTTTAAGTCCCTTTAGAATCACTAGAAGAGCTTCTATTAATGTCAGTGGACTTTGGATCAGGTTCTTGATATAAACCAGCTCTTGCGAAGCAGAGGAAAAGTATATTTTCCCTGAGGATGGCCAGTAGTGGATCCTTAGGGAAGCCACACTCTAGAAGCCAAGCACTTAAAGAATTCATGAGGTGCAGGTTACCACTGATGCAGCATGTCATTAGCACTTTGATAGACCTCCTTTCACATTCATTTAATCACTGTTGGAGCCAACTTACATTTTGGCTTCAAGAACACACTATAACACTGCCTTGCCCACCAAAATTCTGCACATTGGTGGATTGTATGTATGCACCTGCCTTTCGAGTTCCAAAATTATAGGAAAAGGCAAGAGCAGCTCACAGGTCAGGTGCAATTACATAGATGGAATTAATTTAAGCCAGAGGAATAAATACTGAAAGAATGGTGACTTTCTGAAGGTCTGGATCACTAATCGTCAACTGAAAGAATATTAAGGAGTGAATTAGAGTCATTGCAATGCAAAGACAGAATTAATCATCTGGCTGTGGTACCCCAAGATGGTTACAGAACCACAGTGAAACATCATATTTCTTTAGAGACTCCCTAATTTGAGTATTTTGTGTGTTTTTCTTGTTTAAAAAAAAACAAGAAGAAAGGAAAAGAAAGAAGGGAAAAGAGGAAGACAATCCTTTATAGTAGCAATTTTCGTTAGCAGTGTGTCATTTAGGTGTCTGTTTTCTGATATTCATTTTCAGAAACATTGGAGAATTCAGCACTGTAGTGCTATATCATGGGGATTTGTTTGACTCATATGTTAGGATAAGAGGGAGTGCCTCTGTTTGTATTAGCTGGAGGAGGATTGTGAACTATTATCTTACTTTGTTATCTGAGCTAGGAGTGTACAAGGAAGTTTCTTCTACTAATGGTTGAGCTGCTCTTCAGATAAAGCCCTCCACAGGATCCCTGCAGCCCTAATTAATCAGCTGTTAAAACAGTAGTTGATAGACAGGCTTGCTGTAAGTTGGAATTGCCTGCAGTCAGAGATAACAGGTGAGTCCCATTTGGCAGTGAGATATGAAATAGAAGAGTGATCTGTTATCCATACAAATATGGCACTCAATTGAAGTTTGCAGGAGGAACTAGAAAAGTAAAACAAAATGGAATCTTTTTACTTCATGTGATCAAAGTGCCTTCACTTTGGCAATTGTTCTAGATGGGTCTGAATCCGTTTTGTAAATCTTTATACTAAGAGCATATGTTACCAAGGTAAATTTAAGCCTGTGGAGATCACATGCTACTCCAATAATGTTTTTAAAACCCTTGGCAGGTAACACTGACAAGGTGATGTTGGCAATTCCTGCTCCCACAAGACAAGCTGGCTGGTGGGCAGTACACCCAGCCAGCGCATGGGAGCTGTAGGTTAAATGACTGTGTTTCAAGTCAGGAATTTATCATGACTCCTTCTGTCTCACTGCCCTAAGCATCAGGCTATAGAGTTAACTTATTACTTTTCATGTTTAATGCGGAATGATATGGCAACCAGTGGTGTGGGGGGGAATATCCTAGTAGTTGTACCACTTACTTGGGAGTTACAGCAGGTCTAGGTCTAAGTCCCTCTCAGCTGGGTTTAGAGCCTTTTTGTTCCTTACATTCACCATTAAAGGACAGACAAATTAGAGGGATTACTGCAAACTTTTTGGATAGGAGGTACCTGCCTGATTTTAAAACCATGTTTCAATATTGAGAATCATTTGTATCAGATCAGTATCAGTGGGACCCATGCCACTGCCAGTTTCTGTACAAATAGCAATAAAAAATTATTCTCAGACTAGATTCAATTTACATTTTAAATGCATTATATGTAACAAGAAATTTCTGCTTCTGAGAGGCAGGCAGAGAGCTTAAGAGATAGAACTCTGAGCATACAGCTGAACACCTTTCATGTCTTTTAGCCTGGACATTGTTTGATAGCTCCTTGTTCGCAAGTGGGATCTCTAAAACATTTTCTTTGACTTCTCTGTATGCAAGTGAATATTCCTCTGCTGACCCCACTGGTTAGTCTCAAGACTGATACTTATCAGTGCTTCAGGAATTAAATTACTACTGGCTTCAGGTTTGTCACTGGTCACGTCATAGTTACAAACAGGGCAGCAGCATGGCTAGTAGCATTTTCTGGCATTGCACCCTAGGCTTTTTTTTTTTTCTTGAAACGTGCTGCAAACTTCAGTTGATGTTTTAGTTTTCATTAGAAGTCTCCCTAACCATAATCATCACACATACTTTTATTAATTCTTAGGATACCCCTGTAATCACAGAGTTCTCTGTAATCAGAGTTCTGATTTTTACCCTTACCATGGGCATTGTCTTTCTTTTGTTTTCCATATTCTACGTCTTAGGTCACGGACTGTATTTCTTTTTTCATATCCATGCTAGAAACTACATCCTCCTTATACTTGATACTTGTGGTTTTGGGGTCCTGATCAGCTGTCCTTGTCACCTGGAGGCATGTATCTCTAGTCTGACAGTTCTTTCTCCTGTGAATCTTTCTTGTAAGCTCAAAAGAGAGATATCCTGCTCTTAAAGCATTGACTATCTAGAAGATCACATAGGTCTCCCAGATTACATGAGTACACCGCTGTTTTCAGCTCTGAGTGTAAAATTTGAGCTTTTTTTCATGGGTAAGCCCCATCCCCTCTGCATAGTCTCATTCTGTTTTGGCTGATACCTTTATCAGGTGTTTCAGAATTTTAGATGCCATTTTTGACAGACAATTTGTACTTCACTTAATTCTTTTTCACTGATGAAATGAGAAAGAAAAAACATTTTAGCTTTTTGTTGCCTTTTTCGTCCCTCAATGCTCAGCTCTCTGTACCCATTCAAGTCTCAGTTCTGCTGTGCCCTCAGATTTACTTTTGAAAATGGAGCATCCTGGTGGTCACTCTTTTTGATACAGTCTGTTTGCTCTGTTTCAGGGTGCTGCTTGGCCCCTCAGATAATCATAGTTCTTTTCTTGTGGTGTTTCTTTTAGGTCAGCTGCTTCCTTCATGTATCGTGTACCACCTGGTGGGTAATAATACGAGAGTACTTTGTATTTCTAAAATTAAACTCTCTCTTTTCTTCAGAAAACTCTTTACAGAGCTGTTGCAATTCATTTACCACTGTTATAGTAGCCATGTGCACGTGTACAAATGCTCCAGTGTACTGGCCAAGCTTTTTCTCAGCAGCAATCCCAGTTCTACATAGATTGGTACCTAAGGAGCTTGCAGCTGCTTAGCACCAGATCAGCAGGGCATGAAGTCATTTAGCTGATTTTTCTCACCAGTTCAATATGCATTGCTCCTAGGTACCATTGACCAGTCTTTCAGCAGTGCTCCTTTGCCAGGGAGCCTGTTGGAAGTAGAGCAGTCACTGTATGAAAGTCACCCTACCTTAAGACTCAGCAAAGAGCATAAGGGATGCGAACTTCACTCCTGTGAGCCCACAGGTTTGCGGAAGATGTAGTGTCCCCATTCTTGCCAAAGCTCCAAAGCAAATTTACCCACTGCTGCCAAAAAAATCTTCCCTATTTTACTTCCCTATTTTACTTCCTCTTCAGTCGTGTATCATGGAATGAAACAGAACTCTTGCAAGTGTAACGTTCTGATTTATACATTTAAACATTAACTAGATACCCACATGCATGTGCTTGCACACACACACAGAGGCCATATTAAAGACACATTAGAAGAAATATTTCCAGCATAGGGATTTAGCTGTGTGAATCCCATTAACATTAATGGGAATTGTTCCACTCAATCCCCATGTATCTCGTTAAAGTATGCCTATTAGAGACAGGCTGAAGCCAGCGAAACCCAGCAGTTTCCAAGTTAAAACTGAAACTTCATCATTAACTTATCCTATTGTGCCTAGGTAATGCAACACCCTTTAACTTCTCAAATTCAAAGGTATAATTTCTCCATTGAAGTTAAAACAAATCTTATCTTGTTAATACAATAGGATCTGCTATAGTTAACCCAGTCTGCAACTCTTGATCATGTTGGGAATGTTTTCTCTCTCTACCAATACCATTTAGGAAGGGACAATGATAACAGAATATCTTTGAAACCCTTATGGGAAATAGAATGTAAAATATAAATGGACTAGTATATTATCTAGTAGTGGATTATAACATAGAAGTAAGACAGGGATAAATTGTCAGGTACTGGATTCTCGTTCTTATGGTATTTTAAAATAAAGATTGAGAACCTGACATGTAATACCCAAGTCACTCTAGAGGAATGAATCCCTGAAGAAACCAGACACCTGAAGGAAACTTTATTTATAGCAAAGTAACTTGTCATTGTGATAGAAAGAAGCCTTACAATTGGACATCCCAGTTTTTGTCTAATGCAGTTACACGCATTCTTGTCATGCTGAGGTTGTTATTTGTGCATGGTGATAAAGGTCTGTGTTGTAGATGGTGTAGTGCAGTGTAAGAGATGATGAAGCTTAAAGAGCTGGCTTGACTGTTGAATTTAGCACTGCTTTTCCTGAGAGCTATTCCTCAGTTGATAGAACAGCTGAATTGGAGGGTAGATTAGTGTTTGTGGAGATATGTAATAATGCTGCTGCATTGTTTCTGGTACATGGGGTAGTTTGCTCACTGTTGGCTCAGGTAACTCTCACTATAGGTATAGCAGAAAACATATAGCTTTGATGAAGGTATAACTTTTCTAGTTTTTGATAGGAAGCTGAAATAAGGAGTACCGACAAATATATAATCTGTGGCAATATACTGGTAAATTATTTGGAACATAGATCTGCATCAGATATAAATTTCTCCCTGTTTAGCAGCAGAGATCAAAAGGTTACAATGAGAGTCAATATCAGATCCAGTGAGTCCTACTCTTTTTGAGTAGATCACAGCAGAAAATCAGACATTTATGCAACACCACTGCTGTTATCTTCATTTTCACTGCAGTGGAAACAGCTCTTCACCTTTGGGCTAGAACCAGTGGGTGACGATATCTTCCTATGCAAGAAGAAACAACTAATTAAATGAACAGTATGTATTTATTCCCCATTCCCTCCCCTGTGTAGACCTTTGCTTCAATATATTGCAAATAATTTTCTAGCTATAGGTGCCTAAATGGTCCTTGTTAACCTGTGACCAGTACCTCTGCTTTTGACACAATGTGCTCCCTGCTAGACCTAGCACATGAGTTTGTTCGGTCAGGAGGCACTCTGGTAGGGCTCCTTCCAGTAGCTTAACCACTAACAATAAGCAGTGAAATGAGTCATCTCTACTTTATTTTTAATTAGAGCTGCAGTGAGCTCAAGCTTGAGATTTTTTTTTTGCCTGCAGAGCTGAAACTAGCAGTGCTCTCCTGGTACTGACTGTGCAAAGATTTCCGTAAAGCAACATCATTAGGTTGTTGTGGATACAAACAGTGGAGCAAGACCAACGCAACATACAGATTCACAGGGGCAAGTTAGCAGGGTTCCAGCTGGCTTAGTCCAGCTGGAGATGCTTCGTTTGCTCTGTTTCTAGTTTCCCTCTCTCCTCCTCCCCCCTCAACTCCAGAACAGAAGCCCAAACAATAGAGACATCACTGGAAAAAAAGAAGGAATTACTATTTAGATATGAATATTGTTTGAAGTATTTGATTACATTCTAGATAGTAATATTAAACTTATTAAGCATATCTCCACTGACTCCTGGCTCAAACAATATGTTTGCATTTTAAACGTTATTTGAATTCATCTCACATCCAGCCCAGAACTTTCCTCTATGAAACAAGTTCTAGTAAACTATCCCTGACAGTGACTTCATCCCATCCAGAAACGATCCCTTAAAAATGCAGAGTGAACACAGTGCTCATCTGAGCTGCAGTACCAGCCCTTGACAAAATGACACTACGCTAATAGAGATGGTGACTTTAAAGGAAGTTCTTGAAATGTACTGGAAAGCAGCAGGAAAATGTGTTGCACTTGGTGAATTCCAATCCTCATGAGAGAGTTCTGGTTTTTGCTTATCTGTGTTGCTGTTTTCTGTAGACAAAAATCCAACTTGTTAAGTCTGTATGCTTAGTGATGTCAGTGTGAAGCTTGTCGGAACTGGCTGTCAGAGTCCTGGACTCAGATCTGGTGGCTTCTATCAGTTTACCCACAGCAGCACTTATCTCCTTTTCCATTGTTTTGTTTTGAAAGTTTGCTGGGATAGAAGATGCTGTGGAATTTCTGAGACTGCATCCTCAATTTGAGGAAGCAGGACCCATAGTGAAGATCGTTCCCTTCCAATCCCTAATGATTCGGTGATCATTTTTCTTAATGCTATAACTGTTCTTTTCTACAAATGCATTAAGCAGGTATGACTTAAGCTGCTTCTTAGATTGATGGATATGCTCGTTTTTAGCCTGGGATTTCTTTTGCACCCCTAGTTAATGGATGGGAGGATAGATTGTGATGGAAGCAGTGCAGTAGTGTGTAAAAAGGGTAGGAAGCAAGCTGTGCTGGGCCAGGGACTTGGGCTCTGTAGAATGCTTCAATGTGGGAAAGAAAATATTCATCAGTCAGGTGCTTCTTTCTGCGCAGCCTAAACACAGAATTCCTTGTTCTGGGGTATAGGCAGAGTCACGATCATCATGACCTTTCTGTGGCTCAAGTGTAATTGGGGCTCCAGCAGTAATTTTGCTTAGAGAGCAGACAGTGTCTTCTAAGAGATGCAGTTGAGGGGAGCAGAGGCAGAGTCCTAAAGCCAGGCTGTCTCTGCTTTGCTCCTTCTCACTGCTACTCTGGGTGGCCTGGGAGAGAAGTGAGATGGCATACAGGTTGTGTGTAGCTGGTGATGTTTATTTTCAGGCAGGAGAAGTGACGTGTAGCAGCAAGGGAGAGCGTGTGGATATAGGCACAAGTACCACTGGAATGAGAGCTCCCCTGGGTTATGCTGGGGGCATAGTAGTGACAGTTGTCTGCAGACAGTGCTAAAGTGGTGCAGTGGAGCATGTGAGCTGGGGACACACAGCTTCTCACTGGACTCAGTTTACAGAATTAAAGAATTACCGAGGCTGGAAAAGACCTCTAAGATCATCCAGTCCAGCCTATGACCTAGCACGATCACAGTCACCTAGACCATGGAACTAAGTGCCATGGCCATGTCTGTTCTTAAACATCTCCAGGGATGGGGAAGGACTGGGTAGTCCATTCCAATATCTAATCACCCTTTCCATGAAGAAGTGCTTCCTAACATGCAACCTAAACCTCTCCTGGCACAGTTTCAGGCCCTGCCCTCTCATCTTGTCACTAGTTGCCAGGAAACTTGATAATTTTCCTCGTGAAGAACAATCTTGATTTAAGAAACCTAATTTTGTAGCTATTCCAATGCAGAGAGCCAGACAAACAGAGTTATAGAGATAAATGCAAATAGGAGCAGGTTGAGGAGGAGGGGAGATTCATTGATAGAGCAACTGAAGAAGAACGACTGTTAGCATGGTTAAGTTAGAGACTCAGATGTCAGACTTGGTAGTCAATACTTGAAAATGAGCACCTTCATGCTGCGTAATAGGACAAGCAGGAGGAAAATGAAGTGTGGAGAAAGAAGTGTAGGAGAAAAGGTCGCTTTTTTAGACCTTTAGGTTTGAAAGGTCAAAATTTAGAGTTTTAAGGCTAAGTGACATCAGCACATACATGAAGAGATTTCTCTCTGTAGGAACCAGACAATATCTGGTTCTGACCTGAGATTCTACCTTCCTTTGTGTCTCTCTGCATCTCATTGTGGTTATTACATGTTTTGGAGGTAAAATCCAAATTGCTATGTAGCTGAATATTATATTCAAGAGTAGCCCCAGTCTGATTTGTCATTGCTCTAAATTTGTGTGTTGTCTTGTAGTTCATGTAACCTTTTCTGGAGAGAGCTGGAAGGCAGCATTCAAAAAATCCGTTGGTTTCATTGCTTCGTCAGTGGTTTGAATTGCTCTAATTGAAACCAGTATTATTTCATTTGATCTTGTAATTAAACAATGTAATTTATATTAATCCATTAAATAATTTGGCTAATTGCTTTTACACTGATTGTATCTTAGCTTTTTTTCTTTTAAACTATTATGGGAAACAAGCGGTTATCTACAGAAAACCAGGAAGCCACAAGTGAAGAAAAGATCTTTCTTACTTGTGGGGATTTTTTTTCAGGTTCTTTGATGAAAAAATCAGTGTTAAAATACAATCACAGAGCCCCTGATTCAGCCAGATGTTTAAGCATATAATTCCGCTGCTGCTCAGTAAACTTTTGGGGCTTGAATCACAGTTTTCACATGATGAAAAGCTAGACTTTCATTGGAATTAAAACTTCACCTGGGGGTGGGAGTGGGGGGTGAGGCGTGGGATAGGGGGTGGATAGAGACTCATGCTAGCAAAAGAGATTGACTTCATTCCTGTTTCCATATCACCGTTGTGTACAATCACAAATCACAAATAACCTCAGTGAGTTATTCAACCAAAGCCCTGTCAGCATTCTGTGCCTAGCAGAGAGCTCTTGCCACTTACCAGGGAAAGGTATTGAGGCAGTATCAGCTGTAAACTATGCCCAGATGCACAGGTCTTAGGTGCCTGATGAAGTACTGCAAATACTTCCCAGCAAACAGTCAGCTTTGCAGTCTGTGTTTATGCTGAAATCTGTTTATATGCATTCAGATAGCCTGTTCATAGGAAATATATTTTCAGAGATCAGGTTGTGTGAACGATTTGAGAACCGAAAGGTTCTCTTGTACTTAGAAACATCTCTTCACAGTTCACACCCTTCTTGAGTATATTGAACTTGCTGAAGTTAAGGTCATTGTGCAGGAATAGCCAGGATGCATATGCCCTGGTGAGGAATTTAAAAGTCACTCACCTATTGCAGTGGATTTTTGCATTGGCACTTGTGATGCTTAATTATTGCTTTGCCATATGCAATCTAAGAACCTGCCTGGCCACAAATTGCACACATCAGAATAAGCAATGGAGTGAGAAATCACAACCCTTGAGAATTGATAAACTGTTTCTTCAGCATAAAATTATTGTCTCACAGTGCCAGAGTTCAAGTTCTTTAGGATGCTCACCTGTACTGCTTGTCAGCAGCATGGGTGCCAGCTTAAAAGAACAAAACAGAGATGAGGTGGAGTAGGATGGATGTTCAACATAGGTAGGAGCAAACACCAGGAGACAGCAGATCTGTCCACAGTGCTTTGGTGTGTTATGTTTATTTTGATATCTCTGTGTTCCTTATTTTTGGTGCTGTTTTGGGCAGTTCAGCTGGCATTTGCTTGCTGTGGTATATGCAGCATATTCAGTTAGTACGTTGTTAAGTGGGTAAGATAGCTCAGTGCTGGTGGAATAGGCAATACCTTTGCATCTCACGGAGGTCCTCCAAAATGTGGTTTGGCATGTGTTCAAATTTTAGCTTCTTGAGTGCAAAACTGATTGCTTAGCATCCATCTCGCTGATTACTAGTTCTGGGTTTCTGTGGGGCTGTTTTACAGCTTTCCTCTGTTATTGATGTTGTTATCACCAAGGCCCATAACCTAAGGACTACACATGACTTAGTCATGAAATATATGGCAGTTTTTATACTACCACTTTCTACACTGCTCCTTGATACCTGCAGGTTGATGTTACCATAATGCTTTTGAATTACTCCATTTGCAACTTTGCCATCTGTCATTGTTTTTTCTCTCAAGCATTCTTACTCCGTTGGATTTCCAGGTCTCTGCTACCCTTCCTTCTCTCCATTAAAAAAATGTAATTGTGCAGTTTCAAGCCTATTTCTTATAGTATTTCTGGTAAATTGTAGTAGGATTAAACTTATTTCTTATGGCCTCATTTTGTCTTTGTATTTCTATGTTCTACCACTAATTACTAGTGATGTGATTAATGTTCCACATACCTAGTAGCTTTGTTCTTTCTGGTTTTGAGATAGTGTTAATTAATCCAACTTTGAAAAAATACTTGTAGTCCTGATCTTATGTCACATTCCTAATTCTTTCTGGAAGCCAGAGGCTGTATAAAAGTTGAGTAATTAGAGATATATTTATGCAACTATGCTTGTAGAAACTTTAAGCCTAGGTATTGCTGTCAGAAGTACCAACTGCATTTAAGAGAATAAATGAATTTCATCAATTCTTTGTTACATGTTTTTAATATAGAATTAAAGCAAAGGCTATAATGTCATTTCAGTGTCTTGTCTTAGAAATATAGTGAGGGGATTGCTCGATTTGAAGGAAAAATCCCTCGCACCAGAAACTCTTTAAAAAAGGTCTAGCTTCTTCAGACACTCAAAAAGTGTCTAATAAATACCTGAAGGTTTTTGAGCGTTTCCCATAGCCCTCTGCATATGAATATTAAATTGCATTAAGTTTCCATAATCATAGCAGAAGAACAATTAGGGAGAAAATGAAGAAGCAAGAATACACGATGCAACGCATGCTAGTCACATCTCTCACTGAGTCAGTGGAAAATGATCAGATAGGGCAAGGATAAGGGTAGTTCAGGAACATAGAGAAGAAAGAATAGTGGCTACTTTCAGAGCACTTTGGTTTATCCTGCAATGTCTGTTTTCTTTGCAAAATCATTAATGGTCACTATTACTGGAATTGTTCAAGTGACCTTTAAATTGCTTTACAAATAATTGAGTTGTGGATGCAATCTCCCTTTGTACAATAGTCAATTGTCCATCCCAACTTAAACAAAACAAAAACCCAGAGTGTGTTTCAAAGTATTTCAAGCAAACACCTTAAAAAAACTTGAAGAGTGTCACCTATAGTCCTTAGCTTTGCAATAATGTCACCTTTTATACAATGTGAGCAGTTGGTTTTGCCTGGGAGAATGGCTAGAATTATGGAAGATCGAAGCTTCCCTTGTCCTCCATAGGTTTTGGTACTGTATGACTGAGATAGCTTTCAATTTTCATAGAACTTGATGTCTTTATATATACACACACAGAGATATGTGTAGAAATGTATACCTATGCACATGTGCCTCATGGAACAGAATAAGACAAGGACTGACACAATTTAGTGCTAAACTTTTCTCCAGCCCATAATGCTGCTGTGGCAGCTGTCTCTCCCTAGGTATGTGGGTATCTGCCCTCTCTTATGTCCTACATTGCTAATATAAGCAGTCTCCAACTCATCTATTCAGGTTAGAAAACCAGCAAACAGCAGCACTTTTGTTCCCAGGCCATAAATGCAGAGACAACCTCAGAGGGCAGCTGGCATATCTGTGGGACCAGCACATAGTGTATGACAGCGGGGCCAAGTCCCATATGAAGGTGGAAACTTGTGTTTCAACAGAAAAATATATTATGCCAGCAGCTTTATACAGCTGTAACTCACACTTATTGTACAGTGGCTCTACCACTGTATTAGTGGTACTACAAAGACATCTGTGTATCTCTCAAGCTGCAGTTGTGATGCTTTTACTTTCCTAACCCACATTCCACAAGTTATTGCATAACAACAAAGTGGAGCTCTGGCAGGTTCTTCCCTCATTCATAATATGTCAGATTTACTTCCTTGATTCCCGGATTGAAATCTAATTAAAACATCAGCACTAGTTCTTCTGTAAATTAGGGTGATAAAATACTTCCCCTTTGTTAGTATGAAGCTAAAAAAAATTGTTTTGTTTTAGATCACTCCAAGAGAAGAGGTTTGTGTCCAAGTGACCTCACACAGTTCTTAGTTCCTGTGCATTGTTACAGTTCTGGGACTGATAGTGCAATGATCATGCATGACCCTCAGCTTAGAGATATAAACCCAGATGAATGTGTCTGATCAGTCTTTTACCAGCTTGAAAGAAGTTAGACTCACTGTTGATGTATATTTGGGCCTGCAGGACCCAAATATAACCCATAGAGAATGTTACATGTAGAGAATATTTTTTCTCATTCTGTGGCAGAGGCAATAACCCAGTTGCAGGTAGGGACAGGATCCTGTTTATTGTGCTGAATCTCCAGTATCGGATGCTGCTATCAGGGTTCAGCTACCCAGCCATGTTCCTGTGTGTCAATGTAAGTGCGTGTGTGCCCTGTAGAAAACGTATGATAATTTAACATAGCTTGGTCAAGATTCAGAGTTAGTTGTAGTCTTGCTTATACTTTGAGAATGCAAAGTAATTATATATTTAAAGTGTTCTCTGTACATTAGAAATCTGAAATGTGCCTTGAGGCAAAAGGCAGAATTAGCCCTGGTACAAATATATCAAACTCCACTGTAATCTCTGCCTTTGCAGATGCATTTACTCAGGCCTGATTTCGACCCTTAATTAATCATAAGGGACTAAATTTAACTTGACATAAATATGCACATATACGTGAAAAGGCAGAAAAAGGTGCCGTTAGCATAGGAAATAAAATGCAGCTAATTATTGCAGATCTTTTTAAAGTATATTTGCAAGTGATGTGTTTTCAAAACAAGCTAAACAATAATTCATCAGCTTGCGTACCACATGCTGGCTAATGAATAAAGTCAGGAATCAGGAAGCAAATGTAAATACGGGGTCTAATTCCCAACTGCCAAATTAGAAGTATTTTGTGCCCACTTTGCACAGGTGCAAGTGACAACATAAGTTACAAAACAGCTGGGAATCTGGTCTCACAGTCTGTTGTACTGTTCAAATAATTGAATTTAAAGTGTGGTTACTGACTAACTAAAGCCTCTCCAACTGTATTGGTCCTCATTTCCCAACCCCAGACCTGAGAGAAGACCAGGCCATTTGAGAAGATTGTCATTCAAGCTTATCCTTTCAATCAGAATCCGCAGTTTAAAAAAAAAAAGCCTGTTTCTTTTATGGTGGCAGTTAATCTGTCAGGAGCAGATTCAAGTTTTGGCAAAGATCTGTGGTGAGATAAAATGAAAAAGCTGCCAAACAGCATTGTTAGCATGGGGAGGAGGGAGGGAGGGGAGCTGACATGACTTCCCCAAGTTTCATGCCAAGCACACCTACATCGTTTTCAGTCAGGCCTTGTGAAAACCAGGATATTTATAGCTGTAGTAAGCTTTAGTGTTCATTTACCCTGGGGGCAGCGTGTTCATTGCAGAAACGGATTTGAAATAACTAATGCTCAGTTCTACAAGGTCTTTCTAGTTTACTTGAGTATGTATAGCATAACATGCTAATAGTTTTTAAATGAAGCACATCTAAACAATTAGGTTGCAGCACTGTGTGATTTGCAGCTCAGCACAGTGTTCTCATCATTTCAGCTTTGTGCTTTGACTACTTGCGAATGTATTTCTTTCCTCTCTTGCTATTGTCATCTGCATTTAAGATGTGGAAAGCATTTGGTGCCAATTTTAGGACTGTAACTTGATTAAGCAACTATTCTTTTCTAATGGGATTTGAAAATCTGTCTTCAAGTTTGTTTTTAGACAGTTGCTGCTGAGTGAAAATGGGTATTTATGCTGTCGTTGCCTTGGTGGGATGCTGTTTTATGTGCGGAGTCAGAAACATGATAGGTTTAAGGGGACCCGTTAATAAATAAATGTGACTGTGAGCCTGCGTTGTATTCAGTGCTTGTCTCACCTGACTGTCATTTTTCTCATGGGGTCTGGCTCTGAACACAAACAGCTAAAGCAAAATGAAAGACCAGGTAGATGTACAGTTTCTATGTCACACAGTGTCTTCACACCACTATTCACCTGTAACTCTGGATGCCTGGAGCTGCTGTCTCATTGCACTATCCTTGCTCCTGGAGCAGAGATGCTCACAGATTCCTGGATTGGCGGCAGAAATGCTGATGTCTGCTGAGGAGAGCAGGAGGTTTCCTTCCCTGCATTTCCCCTTAGTAACTTGAACTCTGTTCTTGTATTTTAGCCCAGGAAACTTTGTGCTACCTAAAGCACAATCTGGCTGGTGCTGCAGAGCCCAGTGGTGCCTGGTGAGGGGTGCTGAGCCTCCTGCTGTGAGATCCTGCCACCGGGTAGCCTCCATCTGTCTGTGCCAACTGTCATCTCTGCTTTTGCTCGTTACCCAGTGTTTTAGGGCACAGCTTGTTCTTTTGGGAGTGGAGGATTGGGAAAGGACCATCAGGGTTACCAAGAGTGCTCTGTTGTAACTGCAAGTGCCTGTGGAGTTCATTTCATGTATAGATGACACCTGGTAGGATCCTTGGCCAGAATAGTGTAGCTAGTTTTATTAATAAATACGACATGACCATTTTTGCTGTGAAATACTCTGGCTCCATGGATATTACATGTTCTCTGGATTTCATTTGCCGTTTCAATGTGAGCATGCAGAATGACTTAGTGGATCACCAAGATTCTCTTAGAATGTATGTTTTAAGTGTCTCTGCTTTCTCACGAGCTACCATTTTTGTCCTCCATTATTTTCAAAAGTTCATAGTTTAGGTAGAAAAGTGTTTACTTAAGTGCATCCTTCAGGAAGCATGTTGTTGATACAATAATGCACTGAGTGCATAGCTGGCGTGGTACTCTGTGCTCTGGTTGGGTAGCTTCTAATGAGATCTTTTGAAGATGTCAGCTGTTTGCATTAAATTTAGAGGAAATCTGGGATAAATAGAGCTTTCAGCTTTTGTCAGTCTCTTAACTCCATTTTCTCTTCGAAGCCTTTCGATCTCTACCCAGGATTTTTCTCTCCTAGAGTTGGTCATGCTTGTTTGACTGAAAATTTGGTCTTACTGTCTCTAGTTCATAGAATCATTAGGG
>VZRI01008397.1:8226-29710 GCA_013397515.1 Upupa epops | reverse complement strand
GGACCCGTGCGAGTTCTGTGATGAAGTGTGCCATTCTGTGATGACTTAAATAACCCCTGGAAGCCCTCCTGGACCTTTGGGGGACAGATCTGCTGCTGGTGTGGTGCCCTCTCAGCACTGCTGCTGGCACTTGTAGCAGGTGGTGAGAAAAAGGGTTTAAGCTAGAGTGAGCCTGGTATCAGCGGCGATGCTCATGTGTCCAGCATCCAGCTGGTTTGCCACGCTGGCAGGACTTGTATGATAAGAAAACATAAGCCTCATTCAAACCTAGCTCCAAGGGTTGAGGAGGTTCATGTCTGCAGCTTTCCAGGACTGCAGCACCTGTGTCACCCCAGATACTGGAGATCTTGATGGGAGCTTGTCCAAACCCCTGGCCCTGGGTGCAAGCGTGTGTCAGAGTCACTGGCCATAACTTGTCATGTTTGCAGATGATAGCTCAGTCTTTCCCTGGCTGCCCTGTGTCTGCTGTGACTGGTGCTGTTTCTTCGCTGACCACCTCATGGCTGGGTTGTGCTTTTCCTAAAGCCTGTAGTGCAAGCAGCAAGTGGGAGGGCTGGGAACCCCTGTGCCAGGGTACCTTTGCTGCTGTGGTGCCAACCTGGCCTGAAATGTCTCTGGATCATCTCCAGAGAACATTACACGCTCTGTCTCGTGAGGTTTGCCTGGGGTTTCAGTTGAGTCACTGGCAGCTGTTTTAAAGCTTCCATCCAGCCAGTTTTGGTGCAGGGGTTTCACTCTCCCTTATTTAGCCCAAGTGCTAGATCTATAGCTGTGTATACCTGCAGCCCTCTTTCCTCAGAACTTTAAAACACCTCCTTCAGACCCTGTGTGGAATTGCTGGGCCCCGGCGCTTCAGGGAGCCGGGCAGTCCCCAGGCTGCTCTGGAGATGGGTCCGGGACCTGCGCTGCCTCTGAGTTCCGCTGGAGCATCACTGCAGGCCCCGAGATAGGTGTTTGCTCTGTCCTCGCTGCTTTCACAGAGCACAGGTGGGACAGGTGCAGCTCACCCCAACTGCTGTGGGTGTTTCTGGTTGCTGAGGCAAAGGGGTGTCTTCTCAACGCAATTCAGAGCTGCTGGCGCTGAAGAGCTGAGGGGTGCCCTTAGTGGAGCTGCCTTCAAAGGAGCTGGGCTGGAAGCTGGTTCATCCGAGCTTGCACTTGTCTCCGTGCCCTGGGGAAGGGAGGGTGACTGGGATAAGTACAACATAAACGACAGGGAACGCTGAGAATAGAGTGTTATTGTCGTGTTTTAAGATTTGAACAATAACCAACTGCCTGCGTGTGTGGGGGGAGCAGCTGTTCTCTCCTGAGCACCGAGCCTCACCGTCCCCCCAGAGAGCTTTACCTGGAAATACTTGCTTCAGCCTGGTGTCCGAGGTACAGAACTCCTGTGGCCTCGCAGCTTGCCGGCTACCGCAGCCTCAGCAGTCTTGCTCAGAGGGATTTGAGCTGTAATGAGCACAGGGGTCGCCGGGTCGGCACAGTTCTGCGTGTTCTTTAGATAAGAAAAGACAGAGCAACTCGTATCATGGTGTCAGCCGAGTGCTGTGGTCACCGCTGACCTCAAGTCCACACAGCTCACGGCTGTTATAAAAGTCTAAAAGCACTTTACAGCCCTCATTCCATAATCATCCAACAGGAACACTTGGAATGTCGCTGCATTCGGGTTTAGGTATCACATCCCTTGATGGCAGCCTTTCTGTATCTCGGGTCCTGGCTGGAGCTGCCTGTGCATGGGTTCCCCTAGAAGAGCTGTAGGTTCTTTCTCCTCAGAAAAGCTTTTATTCTGACAGGCAGGGCAGGAGGGATCCTGCAGCAGTTGGCACAGGAACACGCCGCCTGGATGCGGACCTCCAGCACCAGTTGGAGCTTCACGGTGCAGCAGCACAGGATGTTTGTGGTTAAATCCTAGATCTGAGCTCAGTGTGCTGTCTCTCAGGTCTTTTCCATCAACCCTCGGGGTTGTGGCATTTCAAACGGAGAACCAAAGCCCTCTTCCATTCAAGAGTGGCTAAGGGGGCAGGGGGTCAAGTGTTTCAGAGCAGAGCTGTGAGAATCCCCGTCACCGTCGGAGGCGCCGCCGCTCCGACAGAGTCCCTGCAGCCGCTAAGCTGGTTGAGCTCAGACGTTTGCTTTTGCCTTTTACTTTTTAATTAAAAAACTAAGCTGAGCGGATTACAGGACTTTAACACCCCCACCCCCCGACTCTCGAGCTGGAGTGTTAAGTCGTATTATTAGAAAAGAGTAATAATCAAACACCCCGGGGAATTGCCGAGGCTGCTGGGGGAAGGAGAAAGGGCGACGGTGTCTCCGAATACGTTTACTCCTCTCTGGAAGAAGCTGAAAGCTTTCCAACAGCTGCAGACGAGTGACTTGGGAGTACAAAAGGTTTGGTTTAGCTGGGCTTGGTTTGTTTTTAAACCGGGTTTAATGATGTGCTGTGAAAATGCTCCAGGTATTGTATCCTCCTGCATTACCAGTTAAAAACAGAGACTGGTGCTGCTGCGCTGGGAGGGTGAGCAGCCCAGCTTGTCCTCAGCCTGCTTTTATGGCATGAGGTTGTTCTGCTGCCGCCCTGGCTAGCAGGAGTCTCTTAACGTAACCGACACGTGGGTGAGGTGATGCCCCATGTGCAGCACCTGACGCCAAAGGGATGACCTGCTGGCCGGGCTCTGCTGCCCTCCCACCCTCCCTGCTTAAGGAAAAGGTGTGGGGATCCAGGCTGCCGGATGCTAGGACTGTGCCGGTCTGGCCAGCGAAGCTGGAGTCACACTGAGGCAGTTCAGGTCGCTGGTTCCAGTGAGAGGTTTAGTCTCCGGGTGACATGGAAGTAGCTGGGGCTTTGTGTTTTGCCCATAGCACCTAGTATTGTCCCAGTGCCGTCCCCACAGCCCTTCTCCCCGGGCCGACAGCCACTTCAGGGCATCTCGGGCTGAGTCATGTATACTGGCTGCTGAGCACAGGGAGATGTTTGGGTCTAGCAGCTGTTTTTTCTTGGTGTTGAAGCCACTCAGGTTCCTATCAGTGTTCACAGGGGATCAGGAAGAATCACAGAGTGGTGTTGGCATTCACCAGCCGTGTTTCCCCAGGTCAGTTCCCCTGGGGAGTTTGGGAACCTGTGTTTAACTGATTGGGGTATCCAGGGCTGGACCAGAGGCTGCCCAAGGAGGGTGTGATGCAGGGCCCTGGAGCTGGGAGAAAGGCTGCTCTCGGAGCAGGGAATGGTTAATCCTCAGTGGATTCTCTGTTGTATCCTGTGCCTTCCCTCACTCACAGCTCTTTCTCCAGTAAACTCTTCTTCAGCTATCCTCTGCACCCTGTGTGGGCTGCCCTCTTTGTAGTGGGGGCTCTGGAGGGTTTTCTGTGTTTGTTGCTTCTCCCTTGTTGCTGTGGTTTTGTTAACACAGCTCAACAGGGCTGAGAGGTCTTCATCTGGGGAAGGAGCTTGGCCTGTGCGATGGAAAGTCATCACAGTGGAGGCCAGCACCCCCAGGCAAGGGCAGACAGGTACCTGTGATTTCAGGCTGCAACTACAGACCCTCAGAAGGGTTAACTGTGAGGAGAAACAACACCCACAGCTCCCCCCCCACCAAACCCCCAACAAACCAAGTAACCCCTGAAAAATCTTATGAAAACAGAGAAGCAGGTAAAGCATCAGACATGCTGGTTGAAAGGGTTAAATCAGCTTTCATTGGAGAACCCCCTGTCGCTTTTTGTTGTAGATGGCAAAGGTTTCAGGGAGGAAAGGCGGCTCTGCCTTTTGAAGAAAAACAACCTAAGTGAGAAGCGTTGGCAGCCTGGCCTCCACGCTGGTGTCCAAGCCCCTCTCCTGTGTCCCAAAGCTGAGCAGCAGCTGCAGCACAGAGGCAAAGGCTGGCAGAGCCTGAATTTTCCCCTGAAATAGCTGTGGTTTTGTTTCTCAGGTGTCCACTGGCTGTGATTTGGCTTCCTCCTGAAGAATGGGGGTAGGAAGTGATGACACTGACCGTTCAGAGGCAGAAGATCTGTTCCAGGTTTCCAGTGTGTTCGTCCTCGCTCTTTACACACAGAATAACAAGGTTCTCCAGAAAGCCCCTCTTTAACGTGCTTTGCAAGGACCTACTAATGCACAGGTAGTGGGGAAATAAACCATCCTGTTCCACGTGCATTCATGCTGAGCAGGCTTCCAGAGGTGCTTTCTGGCTTACAGACTTCAGCATTTTGAGAAGCCTTGGGAATTATTTCGATTCAGGGAGCTCGGGGAGCTGATAAATATTTTAATATACATTGCAATACAATTATATGGAATTATTTTGTGTTGTGGCTTGGCCTTGGTTTCAGAGGGATGGGTTTTTAGCTACAAGGTAGCCTTGTGGGGCAAAGGCAGTGCCTCTGTTAATTGGAAGATAAACCTTCCAACTTTCTGTCCCAGGGGTCCCAGCACCCCTATTTTCAGTGCAGTTCATCCACCTTCTGGACACCCATCACTCCCTGTGAAGCCATTGTCTCTTTGGCTGCTGACACATCCCACATCCCTCTCTGTCCATCTGGCAGCATCTTTTGCCAAAAAGACCTGGACAAGAACTTTAAGGTGCTGGGTTTTTCTTCCTTGTAAATGTAAATAAATTAAGAAAAGAGAATCCAGGGATTGCTCAGGAAGGACAGCCAATGGCAGCAAGGCCACAGCACCTGGCAGGCTGGAAGCTCATTGAGGTTCAGCAGAGAAAAATAATTCCACTCACAATTTCAGTTTCAAGCAAAAATGAAGGACTTTGTGGCTTCTGTTGGATGGGCTTCAGGATCTCTGAAGACTGAGGCCATAAGCACAGCCAGCAATTACACTGTGTAATCACACCTCACGGTGAGCTCTCTGGTGGGAGAGAGCAAGTCTAGCTTGTTTGTTTGTTTCTAAGTGTCTGAGTGAGTAGTCTTCATTTCTCTTCCCTGCGAGGCCATCAAGCTTTGCTTTATCTGAAAGCAAAAATCAAGGAGGGAACGTTACCAGTCAGTCACCGGCAAGAAACACTAGGTTTGCCAGAGCCAAAAAGCTGATGCCCGTAAGTTAAAAATGAAGTTTCCGTTTGTCGTAGGATAGGCCATCTCGTTTCAGTCGTTATCCGACGGCAGCTTGTTCGCTGTGCTTCTGAAGGTGATGGCACGTCAGCGCAGTGAAATCATGCAAGAAAGTAATGCCCGATTGGGTCGACAGGACTGCAAGATACAGGAGTTCCATGTCACTTCACGTACAGCAAAAAGAGGCTGCGTGAGGCATCGCTTCCTGAAGCGACTTGTCTGCTGTCTCTGCAAAGCGTGTTACGTGCTCCAGCGATCAGAAACGGGGAGACTAACCGCATTGACTTCTGTATCCCGAGTCCTAGGGAGTTAGTTCTTCAACTCCTGTGCACAGTTGTCTATGTAATCGCAAATGCAGCGCTACGGTGAAGATGTAATTTTGTTCTAGATCGGAAATGATATTTTCTGCAGGCAGACTGAATTACAAATTTATTGTATAGTCCTTTTAGCTGGAAAAAGGACATGGTTACCTTTATGGCTCCCTCCTTTATTTTTCTTAAGGATCATACCATTTTAATGGCCATGACATACTTTAGACAAATGGAGTGAATGACGCTGTGCGTAACCATGTAGTAGTTGCCTTCATATATCTTGAAGCTAAGTTGGAATTACTTTCTAATTCCCCCCTCCCCCCTTTATCCAATTATAGGCATGCTTATCTAAAATTAAACTGAAAGCACTTGCTTACAACCCTTGACCTGATTCACCTCTGCTTTGTCTCGATTTCTTCCAGCACAGGTCTAAGGAGACGGCAGCACAACTGCAGCATGGTGTAAGTGGTCCCTCCCTCCCTTAATGTCTGCCGTCCCACAACAGTGCTGTGACCTTCATGCTGGAGTGAAGAAATTCTGAAACTGGGGAATCATTTGATTGCGTGAGCAATATTTACTGCACTTTATTTTTCTTAATGCTTTCCTTGCAGCCTTAGAAAAACGCAGGCATATTGTGAGAGTGTCGAGTCTGAATTCGTGTTTGCACAATCCCTCTGCTGAAGTCAAGTTTCTTCTGTACTTAAGTCAGTCACATGCAGAGCTGTGATGGCCACCTGAAGCATTCTGAGGCTTCAGTCCTATTTTGATCTGGATGATAAGCAGGGGAAAGCTGTTAAAAGCACTAGTGGATGCATATCTATGAAGCTAGTCTTTTCTGTGTTCACACTCTTCTCTGTCTGGGAAGTTGAATTGTAAGCTGAAGAGCATGAGTTAAATATTTCATGTTGTGCTGGAATGTATAATTCATGACCAAATCCTGCAGAAAGGAAAAGATAAGAGAGCTGCAAAGGCTTTAAATATTTTCTCTGGGTTGTAGACATACTACTGAAAAAGCACTTTCTCCCTTTTCTCTTTGACTTACAAAGAAAATTAGAAAACAACGTGCAACACTGGTAAAAATGAAAACGCTCAATGTGAATTTGTCTTTGTTTGTAGACATGCAATTAATGTTTTATACATGCTTCTCCAAAGGCACTCGATTACTCTTAGGTTCTCTGCATTTCACACCCTCCCTTAACCAGTCACAGCCCCCACTTCCCAGCCTGTAGGGTCCTGCTTCCTTCCCAGACTCTTCTCTCAGCTCTGCAGAGCTGCAGTTTGCTGGTGTAGTGACAGAGGCCCTGACCAGCTGGTTCTGCATCCTTAGTTCCCACGAGCTCTAAACCCTCTCAGTTATGCTTGCAAATGATGCTTTTCAAATGGTTCCAAGAGGTAACTGTTATTTGTTCCCAAAATTACATCGAGCAGAACCAAGGAAGAATCTTCTCTGCACCGAGTCACGCTCCATTAACCGTAAAAGATAGAAAGAAATTACAACTGCCCAAATATTAACCGCTGTCCGTGGACACAGATCAATAGCATACAAACCTCACTGCCTGGAAGACTACACTTGCTAATAAAACAGCAATAGTTTTTATGTGAGGCTTCACTTCAACACTTCTGCATTCCTGGGCTGTTTAGACTGTCTTCCTTCAAATGTCAAACTTAATCAGTGTGCCGCCTTCTGTTAAAGGCATGCTTTTAAAATAAAACTTTGGTAGACATTTGTCTTACATAAAATTTATCCTGCCATGTGAAGATCAAAAGCAGAACACTGAAGGGAGGATTTGTCTAAAATCAAAGACATACTCTTTCTCTAGCTGTCTGTTAAGTGCCTTATCCTCAGACTTCATTTCACTTATGTTGCACATCACCCTGTGCAGACATTGCCACCAAATAATAGGATTGTGGATTTTATCTCTGGAGCTGTTCACTAAAGCAGGGGGTCAAAATAACAGGTCTGCTGCTGAAGGACATGACTGCTCTTACACGCTTCTCCACAGAAGCTTTTGCATTAGCTAGTAACCAGTGTATTTATTATATGTGTTTGTAATATGAGTACTACTTTGATTGTTTATAATTAATTCCTATCCAAACCTCTGACTCTTTTTCAGCAGTCAATATCTTCTTTAAAGCTGTATGGCGGGGGACACACACACGCACGTCCCAGAGTAACTGTACCTGGTTGTGGTGGCGTTGATGTTGCAGTGCAGTCATCAGCTGTGCCCAAGCACAGCCCCTCTCAGATCTAGATGGTATGTATTGCCAGCAGCACCCTCGAGGCTGCAGTGTGTAAATGATGTTGGCTTTCTTGCAAACACTTGTAAAATTGTGAGTTGCTGGTTTTTCCTGCAGGGTCACATCGGTGCCTGCAGATCTTGGTGAGCAGTGGGATACCTGGGGTTGCCTTAAGAACTTCTGTTTGGAAGGAGGGTCTGGTGGGGCTTACTGGCAGTGCTGCTCACAGTAGGTGTTGTGCTGTCTCCCATGTGGTCTCAGCACACAGAAGCTGATTCCTTTTCTGATTAAGACCTGAGGTAGTCTGGCTGATAAGAGTTAGCTGGTTCATCGAGGCTGATTTTTGTCCCAGTGGTGGTCTCAGTTTCTCATTATGTATTAGCTGGCACTTCTGTGTGCCCGTTATCTAGGAGTATTGTCAACTAGTCATCCTTCTATGCAGTCACTCAGTTCATTAGTAAGGATTCCCTAGAGTACACGATGTTGCTCTCTATCCATTACATTTCCCTGCCTGCACCCGGCTCCTCTGGCACCCACACCCTCACTGATCACACAGGCAGGGACTGCCTGACTTGAGTTCTCACCAATGGGGAAAAGCACCTGACTATTTACAAATTACTGAAAAGGATCTTCAGTGATTATTGCTGTTGATTGCTAAAGGGACAAAGAAAACCCCCCCGAGGCTCGAGGTCCTTCTCGAAGAAACTACTTGTACACCTGCATCAGCCGGCTGCTGGAGCGTTATTTTAATTTTGACTTTCCTCACAACTTATTTTCTGCCACAATTTGCCACGTAACCCAGAAGTACCCCACTGCTGCTGGCACAGGTTTCATACTGAGTCTGTAGGACCTCATGACTGTAGCTTTTTCAGGCTTGCTCTGTCTAAAGTCTTCATGACCTTAGTTGAACAGGAATTTGTCCTGTGCCTAGGTGACTATGCCTGACTCGTTCATCTGAGAAACGAGCCCTGGTTTTACAGAGGAAGTAACACGCAGTTATTCTGTGCGTAACGAGCTCCTGGCCTTGCCAGGTCCCAGCCGAAGCCGCGCCGGCTTTGGTAGGGGAGGTGGGATGTCTCACCATCTCCACAGAGCACAAGAGCTCCTGACAGCCAGGTGTGAGAAATCACACAAGGAAGGGAGGAGGCCAGCACGGTTCTGATAATCAAACCAAAAGGCAAGAATGAAGTGCACAGGCAGCAGAAGCAGGAATAAGTATCCTGGGGAGAATATAAGGGTGCTGCCCGGTAATGTAGGGATGGTGGCTAACTGTCCAGAAACCTCACAAATGTCTTCTGCTCCACTTGAGTGAGCCATGCTTGGCTGCCTGCTTTCCTTCCAGGAAAGCCTGGTCTCTGACACAGCACAGCACAGCCCGTGCAGAGTAACCCAGATTCAGGCGCAGCAGTTCACATGTATTTCCAGCTTGTCCGCAGGGCTCAAGACATAGAGTAATGGAGTGAGGCAGGGAGGGCGAACACCCATTTGCAGCTGCTGCGTGGCATCAGGTTATACACAGAATTCTGCCATCTGCATTTTGCACCGCTAACTCCCCAAGGTGAACACACAAAATACCAGAATGCAAACAGCCCTGTACTCAGAGCAAACCTTCTTCTGGTTACTGTCTGATGATACTCTTCAAAGACTGTTTCTCCAAGTCACGGAGCTGTCTACTTTGCCAAGGCCAGTAACTAAACATAAAATAGCTCAGGTTGGAAGGCATCTCAGAGGTCAACCAGTTCCAACACCCTACAATGGGCAATGACACCTCTCACTCCATCAGGTTGCCCAGAGCAAAAAAACTTCCTGGGGTGGGGCAGCCACAGCTGCCTTGGGCAACCTGTTGCAGGGCCTCAGCGCTCTCACAGGGAGGAAATTTCTTCCTAAGATCTAATCTAAATCTGCCCTTTTTCAGCCTGAAACCATTCCCCTTCTCCTATCACTCAAGTCCCTTATAGAAATTTCTCCTCCAACTTCCCTGCAGGCTCTCTTCAGGTGGTAAAAT
This sequence comes from Upupa epops, assembly GCA_013397515.1. Lineage (NCBI taxonomy): Eukaryota > Metazoa > Chordata > Aves > Bucerotiformes > Upupidae > Upupa > Upupa epops. The sequence continues at coordinate 20,104 of VZRI01008397.1, read as the reverse complement.
GCTGCTATAAGATCCACTCAGAGTATCCTCTTCTCCAGGGGATTTAATTATAAATAAATACATTATTAATAAATATATATATTAAATCGGGTTTCTCAGTAGAAGGCACTTCCAGTCAAACCCGTAAGGACGTTTGTGCTGTGTAGAGCCTTAGGCTAGAAGTGTCAGTAATTTAATGTGACCGAGCCCTTGGGCACCGTCTCACGTATGTATGCCCACGCAACCAGGATTCCATCAGACCTAGGCAGGCCATGCTGGGAAGGAAGAGTGAATGGAAACATTTGACTGTCGGAATCCTATGTCACTTTTTTCAAATGAACAGATAGCTTCCAGAGAATTTGTTCATCCATTAATGTTTTTTACCCATCACTTCTCCAGCAGAACAGAGGACTGCCTGCAGCGAGCAGAGCATCATGAGGTTCTGCACCTTTTGGTTCTTGTGTTGCAGTAGAATCAAGCCTGCTATTTCTGGAGCTGTACTCGCCCCTGAAAATGTTCCTTCCCCATGACTGTCTCCTGAAGGGGTTCAGTAAACACTCTGTAGCTAGACCAGGTGAGAGATTTCTTCCGTTCTATTTTTGACAATGCATATATCTAGTATTTGTTCTTAAATTCTCTGCTTGTACACGCATGACCCAAAGCTCATCCACGCCATTATCTTTCACTCTGCAGTATTTTTCCCTGGCACTTGGATTGCACTTCATCATCCATTCCATGTTATTCAGGACTAGGTTTATTGATACACTCCCAGTATCCATAGACACCAATAAACGTAATCTACACCTTATTAAAACCCTTGGTTTTACTCAGGTGTCCACTGCTCCTTAATCAGTCCCGGACAGTGTGGGATGACGATGTAGTTTAACTTCATTAAGAAAACATGTGCAAGAGAACTCCTCAGCATCACAGAAAGGTGTAGGGCAGGATTTGACTGCCCTTAAGAAAGCACCCAGTACAGATCAGTTGAGAAACAATGAGTGCTAACTACCGCGAGTGGTCACAAGGTCACGAGTGTTTTGTGTTTGTGAAGAAGACTGCTTAGATGGGAGGAACTGCTGATGAAGTGGGTGTTTGAGGAAAGAATGCCTTCTGTGATTGCCCTGGGTATTGCAGGAAGGAATGCCTTCTGTGTTAGCATGGCTGTGATTGCCTCAGGTACTGTAAGAACCAATCAGCCAGGGATGCAATGCTTGTAACCAGTTTAAATACATGTTTGTAGGATGATTAAATAGACATCTTGCTTGCACCAAGCTGCGACCGTCTCTCAATCGCGGCAGAAAGGTATCTGTCTTGTCCAATACCTGCTGTGTTGACAGGTTTTCCAGAAAAGTGCTCCAGACTGGGGCAGACCCTTTCTGTAAAAGCAAGTGGAGTTAGATGTGCCTAAGGTGATTCTTTAAGGCTTAAGACTCTTCTCATCAGTTGCCCTTGCTGTTAACGCTCTCATAGGAGAGGGGCGCGGTACCTTTGCAGAACAATTCGCCTGTCTTTGTAGGCTCGGAAGGGTGAGATCTGCTCTCGGACTGCAAAAGCGGTCCTGCTGATGGCAAAAAATAATGAAATAGGGGGATCCGTAGGGTGCGGGACGGAAGCACAATGTGTGCGGAGACTGTCCCAGTCTGCGTTTCCAGCTTTAAGCCAGATGGGGTTTTCCTCATTCAGCAGTGGTGGCTTAGGGTCTTATCTCTGCATGCAAATTCTTGACGAATTTCTCCATGTCAAATGTAGTAGCTGACTGCTTCATGTGGAGGGAAAAAGGGCCGCATGAAGCATTTACCGGCTGTGGACAAGGACGGGTGCAGAGCGGGCTGAGAAGCCGGCGTCTGCTCGCCCAGCTGCAGATTCACGCATGCGCAGTACCGAAACGCGTTTCTGTGTTCGGTGCTGCCCTCCTGTGGGCAGCATTGCGGTACTGCAGCTTCAATCGATCGGAGCTCAACGGTTGCTCCATTTAGCGCTTCAGTTGCTTTTAGCAGCTTCCCAGTAACTCCAAACCCTCTCCCAGTGTCCCCCAACTCCATCCTGTTGTCTTGCGGTAACTCTAAGGCCTCTCTCAGAAAACCCATGCCCCCTCCTAGTAACCCCAAACCCTCTACCAGTAACCCTAAACCGTTCTCTAGTTACACCAAACCCTCTTCCAGTCTCTCCCAGTAACCCCAAACCCCACCCAGTAACCCTAATTCCTCCTCTCAGTAGTCCCAAATTTCTTCCCAGTCTCTCACAGTAATCTTAAACCCCCTCGCATTAGCTCCCAGTAATAAAAAACCCCTTCCCGGTTCCGCCATTAATATTAAATCAGTGCATCGTGCCCGCGCCTGCCCGTGCCCGCGCCTGCCGTGCAACATGGCAGCGCCCTGAGGCCATGCAACATGGCGGCGCCCCTGGGCCGTACATGCGTCCCAGCATGCTTCGCGGCGACGTCGCGGTCGCCTTTTTGAGGTCTGCGGAAGGGCGTGGCCGGAGGACGTCTGGCCCTGGTCCCGCCCCTGCCGGTGGAGATGCGCTGGGTCGGGCCCTCCGGAGCGTCTGAGCAGCGGCCTGAGGTAGCTGGGGCGCACCCTGGAGGTGCGAGACTGCGGGGTCTGCGCTTCTCCCAGCTGTCACTCAGCTCAGCACTGTCCGTGGCTGGGACCGCAGAGGAGTCAGGGAGCGGACACGGAGACCAGACTTGCTGTTGCCGGGGGTGGGCAACACGCTTAGAAACGTCTCGGGTCTTGTAGGTTTGGCTCTTCTTTTGCCTCCTTTTTCCAGAGTCACCTTCTTGCTTGGTGAGCAGACCCCCGTGTGGCTAGAGTACCTCCTTTTTGACAGTGGTTTTTGCTTTTAACCGTTACGATCAAAAGGGGGGAAAGGGAGCTATAGATGTGAAGAGGCTTCTCTCTTAAATCCTGATTTGTTTCTGTGGAGGCAAAAAGGGACACCCAAAGCATTTACTGTCCGTGGACAAGAGCTGTTCAATCTGAAGTTCCAAATTGAAAACCAGCAAAGAGCATCTGCCTCCCACTGCAGGCAAAAAAGTGAGGAAGGGTCCTCTTTGTACTCTGCAGCAGGCCAGACTGCCAGCATGCCTCGCAGGCTGTGTACTTGAAAGTGTACAGCTGCATAGTGCACGAGTGAGGCTACGTGTCTAGGAAGTGTCTCCTAAGAGCTGTGAGACACCTGTGTTCTCTTAGGTGGAGAATGGACAAGCAACAAGAGCAAGGGAGGAGACAAGGAGAAAGAAGAGTCTGACTTGTGAAATATTTGTGGCAGTACAGAGTGAGGCCTGCTGTGATTCACAGGCCCTCAGGGTCCTGTTTCCCTTCTTATGGGTCCTGGTTCTTCCCTGGTTTTTAAGGGGTTTTTTTGATTCCCTGTAGCTCTTCTCTCTTTTCCTCAATTTTTTACAATCCCTTATCTCTGTCCTGCTACCCATTACTTTTTCTTCCCCCCAATCTGCACCCGTCTCAACAGAATTTCTCTGGCCTGTTCCCTGGTCTACTTTTCCTATTTGCAACCACAACAGGCTGCACCATGTCCCTGCCTTCCTATTTTTTAATATCTCTGTCTCTATCCCCCCCATCTCTTTTGCCCCTTCTTTTAATCCCTCCCACTCTGTCCTGTGGCCCATTACTATTCTTTCTCCCCATCTTTTTCAGTCTGGTTCCTTTTCTCTTCCTCCTATGGCCTGAAGCCCATTGCTGTTTTCCCCCTGCCTATCTCTCTGGAGCTACCATTTAATATTTTTCAATCTAAAGACTCTGCTGTGTAGCCAGTTGCTGTACTAGTTCACAGAGCAAGGTTCTGTTGGCTGGAGGTGGAGGCAGGGGCTGCAAGATGGGTTTCTGTGAGAAGACACCAGGATTTGCTGCTAAGTTGGGCAATGATGGTGCCTGTGTGATGACACGTTTAAAAGCTGTTCAGAGGCTTTGATAAATTGTATGTGACACAGCCCTGCAGACAGCAAGGTCATTGAACAAGGAGGGGTCGTTATCCAGGCATCAAAGCAGAGGCTCTTGCAGCGCGCATGGTAAAGACCGTGGTAATGTAGGTTTTTTGCCTTGCAGCCCACAGAGGACTTTATGCCAGAGCAGGTAAAAGTGCTTGAGGAAGCTGTGACCATTGGAGAGCCCACACAGGAGCAAGCTCCTGTCAGCACGTGCTGCCCCGTGGAAAGAAACCCGCAGGGGTACATGAAGAGCTAAGAAGCGTGAACAAAAGAGTGTGAGAAGAATGAAACAGGAGCCACTGCTCAGGTGGAGGAGGTAGGGGAGGCTGGAGTGAAGGAAAGAGGAGTCTGTGGGGAAGGTGACTTGTACGGTTGTTTATTACACTTATTACCTTACTCCGAATTTGATAGCCAATATATTAAATTCATTTCCCCAAGTTGAGTCTGTTTTTCCTGTGACAGTGATTGCTGTTGGATTCACAAGCCTTTTCCGTGTATGTTCTCTATGTCTTCTGGAGCAGGGACCTTGAGTGGCACAGCAGCAGGCAAGGTCAGCCACCGTCACTTGCTTCTGCCGAGCTTTTGATTCCCATTGTTTGATTCCCATATGTCTCTTGTGCCTCATTGCTTTTGCAACTTTCTATCTCTCCGTCCCCATTTTAAAAATTCTTCCATGTGTTCCTCGTAGCCAGCTGCTTTTCAGATGTCCTTCACGTCTTCTCCCTCTATGCAGCTCTGTGTACCTATTTTTTAATTCTTGTCTTAAGATCCCTGTCTCCTGTCACTACCAAAACATCCAGAATTTACTTCCTATGTCTCCCTCCACCCATCTTTTAATTCTTTCTGCCCTGTACCGCATCACTGTTTACACAGTCTTTCTAGATCTCCCTCATTCTCTTTCCCTGGCCCTGTTGTCCCGCCCACAGAGTCAGGGCCTGGCCCTCCACAGCTCCTGAGCAGCGCCCTAAGGTGCCTGGCAGGGGCCCTGGGGGTGCAGGACTGTGTTGAGGGGCACTCCTCCCACTCCTCAGCTCAGCACTGTGCATGGGAGGAATACAGAGGGGTCAGAAAGTGAACATTGTTGGCTAGTTCAGAGCCCCAAACACGGCACCCAGCGCATCTTTTCATGGGGCTTAAAAAGAGGCTCAGAAACCTCTCGAGACGTACGTTCCTGGAGCCTGACAGAAGAGACCCGAGTCCTGTGGGTTTGGTATGTTTTTGACTCCTCTTTTTCCACAGTCACCTTCTGTGCCAGGTGAGCAGAACCCTGTGTGGGTCATTCCCTCTGCTGCTCGGGTAATTCTACGTGTAGCAATACACACGGGTAGTAAATACGTGGGCTAAATTGTAGAGAGCATGGGAAAAGGTAGATGCCATTTCTGTGCGCCATCAATTCCCGCTTCCTTTTCCAGCCTTCAAGTTACGTGTTCCTGTGCAGTGGAAATAAATAAGCACTGAGGAAACAAGCAGGGGCTCCGCTGGTGCTTTTGTTGTGTTTGCTGTTGTTTGGTTTTGGTGTGGGGTCGTTGTGGTTGTTGTTAAAAGAGCTGTGAGTGGAAAGGGCCATCACTTGTAGTGCCCAGAATGGCATCAGCCTGCTGGGACAGAGTGGCTTCCTTCAAAAATCACGTACCGGATGGGACCTGAATTAGCAGAGCGAACTCGCGCGCTTTCAGTGTTACGTGCTGGGTAGTATCTCCAGTCCGGTAATAAACGTCCAAGGTCTGGATGCGAGCTTCCCGTTCCACTGAGTGTTGGCTCTTTAGGATGTCTTGGCACTCTTAAAGCTGGTGGTTCAATTGGCTACGGGGTTCCCACGAGTGGGAGGTTTGTTCAGAAAAACAAAACGCAAACAGCCGACCCCCAAAAATCTGTAAAAGATAACAGTGTGTTGTGGGAGAGGAGTTGTTTAAGGTATCGATTCGCAAATAAGCGAGTTGGGTTGTTGAAAACAGGAAATAGGATGGGTTTACGGCAGAAGTGTTTGTCGGACATATACGAACACACGCAGGCCTTTTTAGTACGAATTGCCCACCTTTGTTTATTTTTTTGCTCTTCATGGTTTGACCCTTTCCTTTGGGCTTCATTGGCCAAGCAAGATGTGCAATGGCAGCGGCACAAGGGCAGGAGCAGATTCTGACTGTGGCACCGCCTTCTCTGGTGGCCTCTCTGGGTGCTCTCCCCGCGGCAGTGCCGTAAGGAGGGGACAAGGTGTTTTTTGGCAGCGGCGAGAGAATTTAGGAGCGTGGTAAGATGTCGTTCAAAATCCTGCCCCTTTGTCTTCCTAGTGCTTTCTAAGAGCTCGGATCACTCCAGCTTTGGAAGGATGTGTTGTTGAAGGACCCTGTGTACCCAGAATCCCCCCTCTAGCTCAACCCCTCACATACCCTTGATTCTGAATGAATTCTTCCATGTTCTTCTCTGCCACTTTTTAATGTGCTAAAATAGAATTTGGGGTGTTTGTTTTTCAGGTGTACTGCTGAAAGGGTCTCTTGATGCTCAGGTTTTCCTGCCAATTGTTAAGGTAGTGGGTGTAAGGGCCCAGACCTGTGTCTGAAAGCTGCTGGCTGTGTCTTAAGTGGGTATCCCAGAGGTGAGGCAGCAAGGGCTGTCTGGAGGGGAGCATCGCAGATCGACAGAGGCCAGGATATTTGTTGTCCTGGGGAGCCCGTTCCAGCACAGCAACAGAGGGAGAATATCTCGGAGGAGCAGAGCCTGCGCGAGAGATGTGGAACCATCGTCTGTCATGCTCCCCAACCTATGGGGCTGTTGCCAGCTTGCTGGACAGTGGCTGTTGGGGAGCAGTTGGGAGCTGTTGTCTGTTTGGTTTTGTAGCGGAGCTGCCCTTTTTTGGGGACGTGTACATATGGAAGCGATACTATTAAAGTAAAGAGCTGCTGGTTGCGGCAGTTCCCATCATTGTGTGCCTTTGTTAGGGGAGCAAATAAAACAAAGGCGATTACAATGCCACTTGGAGCAGCATCACTGGAGGAGCAGTGGTGCGGCGTGTGTAACTTGTGTGTTTCATAGCGAATGTGAATTGATAAAGGGAGGCTGTACGTCACCAGTTCACTGAAGTCTAGAGAGATACCATTGTAAGTAGATACCTGAGTCTAGAGGAGCCTAAAAAGAGGTAAATAAGCAATTAGCTTGTCTATAACAGAAGTTCTGCATAATAGTGTTAAGAGGTCAGTAGCTATAGTTGTCAGGTGAGGAAGTGTAAGTAATATGGTAGTACATAGTGAATCAAAATACATATAAAGAGTAAATCTGTGCTCTGAGTCTGAACAGGTATAGTGTTGAAGTGTAAATGATAGTATACGTTCAGACTTTAATACGTTACCTGCCTACGCTTGATCAGTATACGAAACATACCTCTGTGTGTGGTCCCTACATGGGTACAGGTGTTTGTGTAAATAAGCGTAAGCGTCCGTGGGAGGTTTTCCTTGCTCAAAGAACCTTACTTGATAACGCTTCTCTGGAGTGGGTCAGTTCTTCGGCATGGCTTCTATTTTGCAGGTTATCCCAGATGAGTTATTTGCTGTGAAGTATCGTGGGCGAACCCCCAGGGCAGGCCAGGCCCGTGTGTGTACCCCGGGGCGCATTTCTACCACCACATGCCCCTGTGTTAAAGCAAGGTGACAGCAGCTTGATTTCTACCAGCACCATCTTTCAGCTGTTGTTGTTGTCCCATGCTAAATCCGTGCGACTGTCTATCTGTCATCGTATTTAGAATGCCATTCCATTAGTAAACCGTATTTCATTGGGACTTATATTACCGGGGTTAATCTGCATCTAACCTCCATTTTCAAGGGATATAATTTCAAACCTATTGGTGCACAGACCAATACAATTGCCACAACCAACCACAGTAACAATCATAGCATTGGTCTTCACACTGGGAGTACCGGAGCCCTAGAACAGGCTGCCCAGGGGTGTTGTGGAGTCTCCTCCTCTGGAGACATTCCAGACCCGCCCGGATCTGTTCCTGTGCAACTTGGTCTGGGTGATCCTGCTGTGGCAGGGGGATTGGACTAGATGATCTTTCGAGGTCCCTTCCGATCCCTAATGATTCTGTGATTCTATTCCCTATTTGGCCTCTATCCTATTTTTCCATTGAAAGGCAAGCCCATTCCCAGAATCACTGTTGTTTAAGGCCCAGAAATGCTTTACAAGCAGAGATGAAAGATGACAAGTACCTCGAGGGATTTTACCTCTGGCTGAGAATATTTGATTGAGAGTTATACGCAGTAAACCCTATTAGGTTCCTCTATCACCAGGTCAGCTATAGTCAGCCCGTGTGTTGTTCGTAGACCACAAAGCCCTCTCTGCATCTCCAAGAATTTTTCTTTTCACTCTGCCCTTTCTCAAGCCAAATTTAGAAGGAGGCTTTTCAATCCCTTCCTCGTACCTCCAGGCATGGTCAGAACACTGAGCTGTGTTTCACCATGATTTTTCATGTGTGTCCTATCACTCTTATCTGAATCTTTGCAGTGATTCTATTCTGTGATACCTTCATTCCACTGCCTAGTACCCTGGAAACAGCTGAGCTTTGTTGGCTTCACCTTTCGGATGTAACTTCAGAAAAGGAGATTTCAGTTTGTTACTGGCAGACCTGCCTCGCTAGGGTCTTCTCGTGACTCGAAATCAACTGTTGTTCTGCCTACAGACTTAATAATTGGCCAGATTTACTCAGCTTCAACTGCAGGTTGTGTCTCTTTATGGTTTCTTAGGTAGTTCCTCCTTTTCAGTAACAGTCCCATTCTATTAAGGGAGTCAGGCAGAGACACCTGAAGACTAACATAGGCATTCATATGGCTAAATAACCTACTACACAAGTAGCTTTTACTGGAAAGTCTTACAGGTTTGAACTCTGCTTTGCTAATTGCTTCTACCCAGAATGTAGTTTGCAATACAAGTTAGGTAGCCAGCACAGCCTTCTCAGAGGAAAACTGCAACCTGATCTCTCGGGGTGTTCTCTAGGAAGCAAAAGCATAGACACTTTGGTTACGATACCATTATAACACTTGATAGAAGAGCTTCCTACACTGTCTGGCAGAACGCCCATCTGCATACGCACACCCGCAAAATTAATTTCTTTACTCACCCCATTCCATGGCCGATGTTTCAGATGCAGTCAAAGCAGAAAAACCATGGTTACTGAGGTTGCTTGTGCCCCTTTGCTACTTTTCAGATGAAACATGAGACAGAAAGGACTGTGCAGCTGCCCTGGGGCTGCCTTTATACCTCACAGGGATTCTCCCCGCCCCTTTCCCAGGGTATTATGGGAAGGGTGGTGGGTGGAGCCAGGAGAATAAGAGCCCCAGCCTGGGCTCTGGGGCTCATTCAGTCTCCTGGTTGCTCAGGAGTCAGAGCTTGATAGCTTTTCCAAGTAGCTGCTTGGCTCTTGAGGGAGTTGAGCTGGTGTTTCTGTGAAGTAAGACAAGAAGGGCTAGTCAGGGGTAAGTGATGATTAAGTCCCGGTTGTTGTAGGTTACTGACTTACGTTGAGGTTTTTTTCTCTTGTTGCTTTTTCAGGTTGGTGGCTTAACCCGAAGTGTTCTAGGGCTCTAAGACGGTCTCGTGGAATGTGGAGAATTTTATTCAAAATCCTGACTTTTTAAAAGATGAAACCAAAAAGATGGAACCGTGTTGGGGTTAAAAACCCTTGCAGGTTTTTTCTCTTTTGCCGGCTCTCCTGATGAGATAAACAAGTGGGTGTTTTAGTCTGTGGTGCCCTAGTCTTTACCGTTGGATTAATGCAGTACTTTTGCTGTGGCTGCACCGGTAGAGTTTTGTTTCTCGTTCGGTATCTGGAGAACCTCCCCATAAGAGTCAGGTGGAACTGCTCCATTGCGGGTCATTGTGAATTCAGATGCAAAGGTAAGGTAAGCTAGTCTGAAACTGATCTGGCTATCAAAGCAGGAAGAGCCAGGAATGGCTCGATGCTGTTCCCCTTTTACCTGGCAAGTGACATGAAACATTAGAATGCAAAAGAAGGTAGAACACCAGGGCTATGCTGATGTCACGTAAGAAATTTGGGAATTCGGCTGAGCTTTGCTCGCTATAATATCAGCATAAGATCAAAACGTGAGCTGCTGAAAGCCACCCATCTCCAGGGAGAGTGTGCCATCGGATGCACTTTTTTAGAGCCGTGTGGAAGCCTTCCTGGAGAAGGCAGAGACCGGCAGACCTCTGTGAAACAGAGGAGGAGCAAGGGTAAGCGGTGCCCAAAAGGGTAAGAGACATCCAGAAAGCAAGGTCAGCGGTTCAAACCTCCCATACACCATGCACGTGTAGGCATGAAGCACTCTAAACTCGAGTTGAGGGCTCTGTAAGTATGACATAAAAAGGCCTCAAAGCAGAGAAGTCATTCTTATATTGAACTGTACAGTTGGCATTAATTGAAGCGCAACCCCTTGGCTCGGTCTCCTTATTTTGCACCCAGCTCATGGTAAGAGGATCGTCAGGAGTCTTCCTAGTGTGGACCGTGACACCCACCCAACAAGGAAGGTGTTCACAGGCCGTGAGCACTTTGCTTCTGAGGGCCGTCATAGCAGAAGTCTCCCCGTCCCAAAGCTAAGTTGTGGGATTGAGCTCTGACAAAGGGGTGAGGCGAGGGTTTTACCACTTAACGCAGGGCATGGAAGGATCTGGGGGCCGCAGTCAGGGTGAGGGGATGAATTTATAGTATGAGACTNACCCATCTCCAGGGAGAGTGTGCCATCGGATGCACTTTTTTAGAGCCGTGTGGAAGCCTTCCTGGAGAAGGCAGAGACCGGCAGACCTCTGTGAAACAGAGGAGGAGCAAGGGTAAGTGGTGCCCAAAAGGGTAAGAGACATCCAGAAAGCAAGGTCAGCGGTTCAAACCTCCCATACACCATGCACGTGTAGGCATGAAGCACTCTAAACTCGAGTTGAGGGCTCTGTAAGTATGACATAAAAAGGCCTCAAAGCAGAGAAGTCATTCTTATATTGAACTGTACAGTTGGCATTAATTGAAGCGCAACCCCTTGGCTCGGTCTCCTTATTTTGCACCCAGCTCATGGTAAGAGGATCGTCAGGAGTCTTCCTAGTGTGGACCGTGACACCCACCCAACAAGGAAGGTGTTCACAGGCCGTGAGCACTTTGCTTCTGAGGGCCGTCATAGCAGAAGTCTCCCCGTCCCAAAGCTAAGTTGTGGGATTGAGCTCTGACAAAGGGGTGAGGCGAGGGTTTTACCACTTAACGCAGGGCATGGAAGGATCTGGGGGCCGCGGTCAGGGTGAGGGGATGAATTTATAGTATGAGACTACCACGGGCAGAGCAGTTCCAGCCTAAGCACGTTCCCGTTGTCTGCCGTCTGTGTGTTAGAGCTTCATCCAGATCTTTCTTTGGATATCTTTAGTGCCATCTGTAGGGTCCAAAACATCTATGTTCATCATTGTAGCAACAATGTGCTGCCTCTTATATCAGCTCATCAGCTTTGAGCCAGGATACACATTCCATCCCAGCAGTACGCAGTCAGTTCTTTCACATCGTTGTTCTGAGACGCATCAGCAACTTCATCTTCTCTTTGATTTTTCAGGCCTGNCAGGAGTCTTCCTAGTGTGGACCGTGACACCCACCCAACAAGGAAGGTGTTCACAGGCCGTGAGCACTTTGCTTCTGAGGGCCGTCATAGCAGAAGTCTCCCCGTCCCAAAGCTAAGTTGTGGGATTGAGCTCTGACAAAGGGGTGAGGCGAGGGTTTTACCACTTAACGCAGGGCATGGAAGGATCTGGGGGCCGCAGTCAGGGTGAGGGGATGAATTTATAGTATGAGACTACCACGGGCAGAGCAGTTCCAGCCTAAGCACGTTCCCGTTGTCTGCCGTCTGTGTGTTAGAGCTTCATCCAGATCTTTCTTTGGATATCTTTAGTGCCATCTGTAGGGTCCAAAACATCTATGTTCATCATTGTAGCAACAAT
>VZRI01008396.1:214508-232815 GCA_013397515.1 Upupa epops | reverse complement strand
CCGCTGTCCCTTTAATCAGTTTTGCATAAAATATCCAGTTGATTATCCCACTCTGACTGAGATTCTTAATTCTAGAACAATTCATCTCATTGTTATTTAATAGTTTCTTAAAGGACAATATGTCTTTATAGTGCTAAAGGGTTCCTGTATGACTGCACAGTGTGATGAAACGATGCAAGGGGCTTAATTCTCGAAGATCTCAGAGGAAGCTGCAAACATATTGTGCTGCTCTTGCTAATTATTTGACCCTCATTCACTTCTTGAGTTCAGAAGTGTTTCTTGTTTATAATACACCATTAAACCATGAATGATTTATTTAAAGTAGAAGATAATTCTTATATTTGACCATATAGTGAATATAGGATTGAGGAGTATTTTAGTAAGAGCTACAGAGATTATTATTGAGTAAGATCCCTAGACAATACAGCATGAGGACAAGTCTCTTAGTAGAAAGAAGAGTGAAAGGCCTGATTCAGGCAGCTCTAGTTTCACCTTCTAAAACCTATTTTTCATTGATGTTACACTTTCAGTGTGTAAAGCTGATGACTGTCTTTATTTGTTAATGAAATTGTGCTCGATATGAGACTGCTCTGGGTAGAAGAGTGATGTAGGGCTATCATAGAGTGCTTGATTTTAGCCTGATATACATTTAGCAGATGTTCTTCAATTTGTAGGTAAGGATGCTGTGGGAAAGTCTTCAATCTTCAAACAACTATAGTTAGCAATAGATTAAATTTTGTGATTTTTACTGTAATTTTACTGGCCGCACACTTCTTAATGCACCCCAGAATACCATTGGCCTTCTTGTCAACAAAGACATGCTGTTGGGTCACACTGAGCTTACCAGGACTCTATCTCTTCAAGTCTATTCTCTAACAGGTCTACCCTTAACCTGTACTGATACATGGGTTGTTCCTCCCCAGGCACAGGACCCTATACTAGCACCTGTTCAACCTCATTAGCTTCCTCTCTGCTCAACTCTTCTGCCTGTCCAGGTCACACTGGATGGTAGCAGAGCCCTCTGATGTGTCAGCCACTCCTCTCACGTGTATTCGCAGGCCAGAGTGTTACCAACAGAAGCACAAACACTGATTAACTTGGCTTTACAATTGCACCGGATCTGCAATAGACATGAGCTAGGCTTCCCAGAGATGCTAGTTTCCTAACATCTTTCTGGAATCTCCAGAGAAGGAGACTCCATAACCTCCCTGGGCAGCCTGTTCCAGTGCTCTGGTACCCTCACTGGGAAGAAATTCCTTCTGATATTGATATGGAACCTCCTCTGTTCCAGCTGGCACCTATTGCTCCTTGTTTTAGCACCAGATGATAATAGTAAGTAGCATCTCACCATCTTGCAATGAAAGCAACCAGGGCTTCCTTCATTTGAAGTACCCATGTTAAAGCATGGTGCGGGCTTTGCAAAGCCTACATAAGCATTACTATGCTCACCCTGATGCAAACTTGCAGACACACGTAGGTACACTCCAAGCAGGAGGTCTAGCTTTGCATGTGGTATGTTCTTGCCGTGCCTGGATCTGTTCAAACTTACTAGCTACATTTTCTGAAGTGTTTTGTGCTGTGATTGCCATGTTCCTTGTTAATCGTCATGTATAATTTTACAGCCAGTTAGGCACACTGCACATTTGATTGCTCCTTTCCCCCTGTGGAACATACTCTTAATTTCCAAATAGCTCTATTTTCTACAGGCATATGTTGTAAAAGATTTGGATAGAGAACAGCATATAATCTTTCCAGTAACCAAATCAGATTTTGCTAGTTCTGTCTTGGAAGACAGAAGGTTGTACATTTTGGTGTCAGCTACAGTGCTTCTGAGGGGGTGACAAACTCACATCTGATCTTTGATTGTACCTCTGCTTAGCTAGACTACAGGACTTTAATCTTTTAAAAACATTCTTATTACCCTTCCCACTTCTGGATTCAAGTGTCCATGGTCTCTTCCCTTCCAGTACACCACAATGTGCATGACATCTTCTTTAACTCCTCATCACTGCTTACTCCTATCTACTTGATTTGCTTACAGCTGAAGTTTCGAGCCTCCTGATGCCTCTATATCCTTGTTTTCTTCCTGGTTCCTGACAACACTAATACCCTTCTTCATCTCTTCAGACAGCCAGGCTCATAAAAGGCTCCTTCACACAGTCCAACATGTGACTGTTTCTGTACCTGGCCTTAATTCTGAGACTGATTCTCGCTATTGATAGCACAGGTGACCTTCTTTTAATGTTGTCAGATCTAGCTAAGTTTTGATTAAGAATTCAGTGAAGTTCTTACTGTATGTGAACTGCTTTGCCCTTCATTTGCCTACAAGGATCGTGCATGTTACCCTGTCATTTCCCAATACATTCTGAAAATAGAGTTAAGAGTGGTGGATAACAAGCATCAGTCGTGAGATAATTGTAAAGATTGTTGACTGATCACAGAAAATACTGATAAATCCAGGGGGAAAACCCATTTCTACCCTATTTAAGCATGCAGTAAATTTCCGAGTATCCCAGTAAAATCAATATCATGTTATCTATCAACAGAAGGCACTATGCCAAAATAATGTACAACTGTAAGGAAAAAACAACCTGCTAGATTTTATGTCAGCAACATGGAATCATTAGGGGTTGGAAGGGACCTCAAAAGATTATCCAGTCCAATCCTCCTGACACAGCAGGATCACCTAGAGCAAGTCACGCAGCAACATATCCAGNCACAGATTTATAGACATGAATGAGGTCAACCCTCAACCTCCTCTTCTCCAAGCTCAAGAGACCCAGCTCCCTCAGCCTTTCCTCATAACGGAGCTATTCTACTTTCTCCATTGTCTGTGTTGCTCTATGCTGGACACCCTCCAGCAGCTCTGTGTCCTTCCTGAACTGAAGGGCCCAGAACTGGACACAATACTACAGATGCAGTCTCACCAGTGCAGAGTAGAGGGGGAGAACCTCCCTTGATCTGCTAACCACCCCCTTTCTGATCCCCCCCAAGGATGCTGTTGGCCCTCTTGGCCACAAGGGCACATTGCTGGCTCAGAGTCATCCTGTTGTCCACTAGGACCCCCAGGTCCCATTCTCCTACACAACTCTCCAACAACGTCTCTGTCCTCAACCTATACTGGTACCTGGGGTTGTTATTACTGCAAAAAGTTTTCATCTTCAGGTCTGTTACTTTTTTTAAGACAGGGTGGGTGAGACTTATTCCGTAAGAAGCATCCTCTATACAATACAGAATGTCTTACATATGGAAAGTTACGCTGAGAGAGGGAACAGTTCTCTTTATTTAACACTGTTGGGCATCTGTTAAAAAATAAATGGAAAAAGCTGGTCATGAGTCAGTGTGTAGGCTGTTTAATTTCTTTAAAAGGATTTAGCAAAACCATAAGGCAAATAAAGAACAATTTGAAATGACATTTGAGCTTCTTTTGACTGTGAAAAAGAAAGGTCATGTTTTGAGAAAATGTGGTTCTAATTCTCACAGAAATGTATATGCAAACCACTTGTTGCTGTCAGAAATCTGCCAGCCCCCACTGACGCTGAGATGTTCATTACGTCTTGAGATGCTGATTATAGACAGTGCCATCCATTAGGGACGTATTCTTCTCCCCATACTGGGCATTGGGGAGGCATCACCTTGAGTACTGGCAGCAGTTCTGGGACACTCATTTCAAGAAAGTGATTGAGGTACTGGAGAGGGTCCAGAGGAGAGCAACAAGGCTGGGGAAGGGGCTGGAGAGAAAGGCTGATGAGGAGAGGATGAGGAAGCTAGGGTTGTTTGGCCTGGAGAAGAGGAGACTCAGAGGGGACCTTATCCTTCTCTATAACTCCCTGAAGGGAAGTTTGTAAACAGGTGGGGTTAGGTTCTTCTCCCAGGCAACTGGTGATAGAATGAGAGGGCAGGGCCTGAAGCTACAAGGGGAGGGTTAGACTGGATGTTAGGAAGCCCTTCCTCATGGAAAGTGTAATAAGACCTGGGAATGGACTGTGCAGGGAGGTGGTTGGAGTCACCATCCCTGGAGGTGTTTAAGGACAGTCTGTATATGGCCCTTAATGCCCTGATCTAGCTGATGTGGTGATGTCAGGTCCTGGGCTGGGCTGGATGAGCTCAGAGGGTTTTTCCAGCCTCAATAATTCTGTGAGTCTGTGGTCTGTGTAAGCTTCTTGAAAAAGCTTTTTATAAGCTGGTTGTATTGAGACACAAACGTGGTGACAGGGTGAAATGCAGATCTTCAGGAGTTCACTGTAAACAGCCAGGAGTTCATCTGTAGTATTTTGCAATGGCAAACAACAGATAACAAAACATCACCCAACATAACATGAGGTTTCTCATACATATTTTGTTTAATAAAAATCTTTCACTCAAGTCAGGTTGCAAGCTAAGAGGGCTTTCAATGACTTCATGATTCTCTCCCAATCTTACCTCTATATCATGTATGGGAAATGTCCTAGTGAAATTGCTAGTACTGTTTGTACAGTGTGTGCTAAGGTATCTTGGGAGGATGAAGATGCTAAGTAGAGAAAACAAGTGTATGCATTGAATAGAATAAAGGATCTTATGGCCTGAGTCTTACCTCCTGTACATCATTCTCAAGAGAATATCGTGTGGTAGCATCTGTAAAACTATCTAATGATACCGTGTGCTGTCAAAGTGCTAAATAATTGTAGTGAACACCCCAGCAGACTGTGCTGCCATTCAGCGAGACCTGGACAGGATAGAGAGCTGCGCAGAGAGAAATGGAATGAGGGACAACAAGGGTCAGTGTAGAATCTGGCATCTGGGCAAGAACAACCCCAGGGACTAGGATAGGTTAAGGACTGACCTGTTGGAGAGCAGTGTAGGAGAAAGGGACTGGGTGTCCTAGTGGCCAGCAGGATGACTTTGAGCCAGCAATGTGCTCTTGTGGCCAAGAAGGCCAACAGCATCCTGGGGGGGGGGATCAGAAGGGCATTGGTTATCAGATTGAGAGAGGTTCTTCTTCCCCTCTGCTCTGCACTAGTGAGTGAATCTGAAACCTCAGTGAATCTGGAGTATTGTGTCCAGTTCTGAGCCCCTCAGTTCAAGAAGGACACAGAGCTGCTGGAGGTTGTCCAGTGTAGAGCAACCAAGATGATGAAAGAAGCAGCACACCTCCCTTATGAGGAAAGGCATAGTATAGGCTCTGACTGTGGGCCATGTGTTTAATCTCTGTATTAATTGCTCTAAGTAGTTTAGATGGGATTGAGTCATAAAAGACAAACAGCTGGTGCATTCTGATTAGTCTATTAGTCTATGAGAACTGGTAAGTGTCCCTTAGATACTGCAAAACCCCTGTGAAAACACAACCAGCATTTTTTATGTTTCTCTTAGTTTCTTTTAAATACTTTCCAGGAGAGATGAAGTGTCCCAAAGTGTAATCCTATGCTATTGGTGGCTATAGATTCATAAGAGAGATATCTTACTAGATGTTTTGAAATTCCTGTCGACTTTCAAGACACTCCAGTTCCAATTTCAGATTCTGCTGGCCTTACCCCATGAGATAACAAGATGATCAGGCAAACCCAGCCTGATGTACTTCACAATCATTAACTTTCTTTCCTGTACATCAGTTTCCTGGTTTTGGTGGAAAATTATCAGTGGGACAGGACAAGTGAATAATGCCACCAGTGGCCAGAAGGCTGAGAAAGAGGATGGCAGTGTTCCAGCTGCTGATAGCCTTTTGTTATTCTTTTGTTTACTAGAGGTGCTTGAGCTGCTGGTTCAGTATTTAAGGGTTTTCTGATGCAAATCTCAGGAGTTCTCTAAAGGAGTTTCATTACACTTAAATGCTATTGATTCTCCTGCCTATAGGATCTGGTTTGTCACAGGAGACTTGAACAGATACATGGGCTGCTGAGTCTGTTTTCTAAGCAGTCACATCAGTACAGAACGAAGTATCTGGAGGACAGAAGAGGTGTTCTATAAGAATTTGATCACAGATGAAGTTAAAGCTTTCAAGCAGTACTGCATGTCACAGGGTTTTCTAAAATGATTATTCAAGGGAGGTTCTGTAGATTACATTCTCTCTTGAATCAAGAGTAATGTCCTGGTGGCAAATAGCTAATGTGGCCTGACTCCCCCTTAGTTGGTTGCTCAGTTCTTCTGCCTTTTCTAGGTTGTTGGCATCAAGTGTAGAATAGGCTGAAGTGGGTGATAAGAAGGACGTAACCAGTGGTGATCAGTTAGAAATTCTTTGTGTCTATCCATAACTCAATCCCTCATAATCCAAAGGTGAATACATTTACTCAGAGCATGGAAAGACAGTTAGGCTTTTTCTAAATAACTTCAGAGTGCTCCTGTCATGTAAGAGAGGGAGTCTGAGAGTCTGTTATAGAACACTTCAGTTTAAGGTCAGTGTTCCAGGGACAATTCTTTACGTCATTCGCTGTCTTCCTGTTCCAAGATTTACAGTCCTGAGAGATGGAGGCATCCTTAGCAAGGCTGTTTGGAGTTACTTACTGAAGTTTTCTATGTATGACAAGGCTTACAACCTGAGTATCTTCTCCTTGCTCTAAAAGAGAGCTATCTGTAAAACTAGTAGTTTAAGGAAAGTAATGTGAATAAAAGGAGCTGAGCTCTTTTATTAGTACTTGTCCAAAGAAATATAATGAGGTTGGTGTGGAGAACCAAGATGAAGCTAACAGATGCCAGAGCTGGTCAAGACAAGATTTCTGCTGAAATACTGGAAACAAACAGAGATAATTATGTTTATTTCCCAAGCCAATTCCTTGCTCTCAGGAAAAGTAGAACAGAATGGAGTGAATTATTTGTATCACCAATGCATTTGAGCTCACAGTGACATGTGATGGGATCAGAGCTGTCTTTGGGTCTTCGAAGAAATGAAGAAGTTGGGAGAGAAGAAGACAAGGCAGACACTTTTCACCTTTTTAAACCCAAACTTTTCTGCAGGAAACACATAAATTAAACTTGTAGATTCTACTCAGCTTTTAAAGCATAACAACTCATCTGTTGGGACATCACAGAGCTATACAGACAAGAAGCCTACACTTGAGAAACTGGAGTTTCTGTCTTCAGAGTCTATCCTCAAGGATCACTTCCACACTCAGTTTGTGCAGACAGAGGATAATGAAGAAGAAAATGCCTTGGACTTTCTTTTCCCTTTTCTTTCTATCTTCATGGCCTAATAAAGGTTAGGATGAATTTCATAACCTGCTTGGGAAACCAGCTTTGTTCCTAATCCCTTGTGTGGGGATAGTGCCAGAGGGGTTCTTGGGAAGGCAGGGGACTTGGCAGATGGAGAGGAAAAGCAGCAGAGTTTTGGGATCTGCTGCACTGGGGGCATCTGCTCCACCCTTTACAGACTTGAAGGGGAAGAGGATCATCTCTTCAGGGAGGAACAACCACAGCACAGAATTGTGACTGACAGAGATGGCCCTATTCCTGAATTTCTTTCGGCACTTCACTGCAATGACTAAGACACACATACAGTAAGAGTGGATATCATCCCAGGGACACCAAGGTAACAGCAGAGAGCACTCATCAATTCTTCATTTTTCACCTTTCAAGCACACTCGCTCACCCAGCCACCACTGTGTAATTGGAGTAGGGTGGCTCCCAGGATAGAGGACTTATAAAAGCATTATTCCTAATTTATTCCTGCATATTTTGAGGTACAGTTTTGCAGCAGGGGGGCTCAGATCCTACCAAGCAATTTTCATCACCAGTGGAGGGGGAGTCTCCACGATGCTGTCATTTCTGCTACAATCACTGCATGCTGTCCTGTTTATTTTCCCCGTGCCGTAGCAAAGCCTGCTGTAATGGCAATCTGGCCACTCTGTTACTTGTGTTCAGCAGCAGGATCTCCAGGTTAGTTCCCCGCTTGACACTTTATGTTAATCCACTTTCTAGTTGGAAAAGATGTGAAATTTACTCAAGAATGAAATCGTATTCCACGTCGTTACGCTGTTCTCATTAAATCTATTATTTCCACATCCTTGCACAAGAAAATACCCGATGTAAGAATTCTCCAAGAGTTCACTTCTCTAATTCACAGAACGATTACAAAACTGGTTTTGCCACAGTGGGAAACGTTAACTGCTGGGTCACTTACGTTTTTGCAGTGCCAGCTAATAAAAAAGAATACTCTACTGCAGAACTGGAATGCAGCAATGTAGCCAGAGAATAGGAAAGGATTGGAGTTTGGCTTTTTTAACTCGGTTTTGTTGTTTAATTTGCTTTCATTAGAGAAGAAAGTAAGTTTTTTGGGGTAAGTACATGTTGTTTCTGGAATTTTTCCCAGGGTTCAGTGCCTTTGTGCTCTATGAAAGAAATTCAATTTTTAAATCAAGCATTTCATTTGCCTAAGTAAATTAGAGAGAAAGTCTGATTCTCCCACCCCCCACCCCCAAGCTGTTTTATTTCCACATCCCCCGGATAGAAAATTAAACCTCATTTAATAATTTTTCAGAGAGTATTGACATACTAAAGCTTTAACATCAAACTTGTGGGATTTTCTCTCTCCACATCCTACTTTATTATCTTACTGCTTTGGGTAAATGGTCAGTGTGGAGGATTCTGGACACTCACCTTAAATTGCACATGCTGGAAGAGTGTAATCTGCCTCTGAGGTGTGTTCATAGAATCACAGAATCATTAGGAATCAGAAGGGACCATGAAAGATCATCTAGTCCAATCTCCCTGCCACAGCAGGATCACCTAGACCAAGTCGCACAGGAACACATCCAGGCAGCTCTGGAGAAGGAGACTCCACAACCCCACTAGGCAGCCTGTTCCAGTGCTCCAGTACCCTCCCTGGGAAGAAGTTCCTGCTGATATTGATAGGGAACCCCCTGTATTCCAGCTTGCACCCATTGCCCCTTGTCCTACCATTAGATGTCGTTGAGAAGAGCCTGGCTCCATCCTCCCGACACCCACCCCTCACAGATCTACAGAGATGAATGAGGTCAACCTCCAGCCTCCTCTTCTCCAAGCTCAAGAGACCCAGCTCCCTCAGCCTTTCCTCATAACAGAGTTACTCTTCTTTTGGTCTGTGTTGCTCTATGCTGAACACCCTCCAGCAGCTCTGTGTCCTTCCTGAACTGAAGGGCCCAGAACTGGACACAATACTCCAGATACGGTCTCACCAGTGTAGAGCAGAGGGGGAGAAGAACCCCCCTTGATCTGCTAAACATTCCCCTTCTGATCCACCCCAGAATGCTGTTTATTCTTCAATTTATGACTGCTAATTTACTTTGCTGACATCATAATGCATGTGTTTCCTCTCACTTAGAAATAATTCTGTCCTTGATCTCCCATACACAGTCTGGAACTCACAAATTCAAGACCTCTGAGCCTGGAACAGCAATTATCAAGATCTGAATCCATATCTCGCATACATTCACCAAGCACTTCTTAAAGCCTTTTCTGATGTTGTTTTCTTGCCTAACACATGTTCTGTTGTTGCCAGTGAAGAGCAACTCTCTAAAGAAAGGTAATATTTTAATACGGAGGAAGAAAGTAATGTACATGGGTTAATAGTAAAATAGCTGGGAAGTGATCCACACTGTTCCTGAACTTAAGATTTGTGCTATAAAACTAAATGCCTTTCATTCAGGTTAGTGCTTTTTTATATGTTCAGTGTGTTCAAAGCCATCTTCCCCTTCTAGGGAAACCCAACCAGTTGTCTCTTTATTTGTTTCTGCTGCAGAACGTCATAAAAATACTGCCACTTCCAGCCTGTCCTGTGTCTGTCATGCCAGAACAGGCGGAGCTGTTTGCTCTTGGAGGAGCTCCAAGATGGTAGATTTGTGCAGACAGATGCTTGTTTCTCATAAACCTCTTAATACCCCAAGAGAAACACTCAGGCCATGGAAAAACCTAAAGCTATGAGATTTTTGGTTGGTTTTGTTAGGTCAATTCACAGCCTTCATCAAGCATAGAATGTCCCTCAAATCTGACTTTGCTGTTGCAAGTCACGTTCTCTGCATCAGCCACACTCCTGCATGTGGTTGTGATTTTTATAACACCTACTCTGGGAAGAAGGTGTATGAAGGGTTGTGCTGGACAGCCTGCATCATTATTGCATTGCTAAACCCATGAATTCCCCTTTGGTTTTCCCGGACAGAACGTATAGGTCAAATTTATTGCTGTCTTTCCTGTTGCTTCAGGCATGAACCTCTCTCTTCATTCTCCAATGGATCTCAGGGCTGATGAAGTCAAGCGCTAGCTCTACTTGATATTTACTGATCTGGCTAAAAGAGGGTGTAATATCACCCTTCTGAAATGGCTCTCACTGGGTTTAGTCTGGAGATGCAGTCAGTCACTGGTTCTGTAAGGAATATCAGTCATTGCCTGAAGCCCTCTGCTTTGTACAGAGCAATTATGTTATGTGCATTGTTCTTGCGAAGAACAAGAACTGTGGATAATGAGCAGGTGTCAAAATAATCTTAATTTATATGAAAATAGAAGCCGAACCAAACATGTTTTATATTCTCATTTGTCAGTCAAGTCTGTAGCTTCATAATTAAGCTGAATATCCTGCTCTCTTGAGAAGTATATTTGAGTGATAAAAGCCCATACTATGTACAATCACTTTTCCAGTTGATTTTAACTAGAACCAAGCTTTTTCCCAAATGTTCACTCATGACTATTTCACAGTTGAGACTGTCTTCTCAGAAGACATCATAACGTGTTTATGCCACTGAAGGTGCAACCATGAACCAGACCAGAAGGACATAGGATCCTTACAACACGTGTGACACTGCACTGAAGATTCAACATTGCTCTTTCAGCTGTTTCTGGAGCATTCACCAGTCTAGTCCTAAATAGGGAGCTGGAGGCACCCAAAATTTCTGTGTCTGCTTTGATTTGTGGTCTCTAGATCTCAGAACTCTAAAGGCAGCAGGGTCTCACTCTCTACACTTTCTGCAGGAAGCCAGTCAGATGTCACTTGCAATTCAAGTGTGTACTATCCACCCCAGCACTTTGTGCCAAGGAGACAGCTGAGCCTGCGCCTGGCTTTTCTGATACCTTACAACACACTGGCACTGCCTGTGAACTAGTTGATTCTTCCCTTTGCTTGTGTGGTCTGAGAGGCAACAATTTCATGTTCAGCCAGTACCTATGTAGCAGAGAAATTCCCCATGAAAACATGAGATTTTAAAATAAAATACTTACATATTCTTACCTTTTATTTTTGACAGCCTGTGAAGCCTGAAACAGAGGTGATGGTCACACCACCCCAGCAGACTGTGCTGCCATTCAGTGAGACCTGGATAGGCTACAAAGCTGGGCAGAGAGAAACTTCATGAGGTACAAGGGAGACGTTCCAGACCTGCCTGGATGTTCAGAGATCCCTTCTGAACAAACTGTATGAAACTTCCATGAAGATACATAATCCAAGCTCAGGACACTAAAATCCGTGTAGAGATGAAGTGGAACAAATCATACAAACAGGTTATGATTTATTAATTCACACAGAGGGTCAGATAACTCACAGGACAGCAGTGATTGTTTCTATTGCCCAAGGCAGAGTTCAAAGGGAATGAAGCTGATTGCACACACACACAATAAACGTCACCAGACTTCAAAATTCACTCTAAACATCTTGATTCCATCACAAATTTTCCAAAACAGTGGCCAGATGCTACTTCCCTGCTGTACGCAGAAATGTCAATGTACCTCTTGAAAAGGTTACTGGTCCTGCTGGGGAACAACCTCCTAAATACTCTTTGTAAGGAAGATTTTCATTAATATTTGAAAGATAATTCTGTACCTCGAGTTTAAAATAAAATGGTTTGAAATGTTAAACATTGTTTAGTTTTAATAAGTGATGATGGCTCCAGCTGTTCTGTAAATAGCCAGGAAATGAAGACCAATTGGTTCTCATTTGCAAGTCTGAAGCTGGATGAGATCTGTCTACATGATTTACTGTTGCATGTGAGCTTGCAACGTCTTTAACACCTTTTCCTCTCAGTTCTGAGTTAGAACAGCCATTAGCTTTTTGAGTGGTTTTGTGCTTTATAGAAAGTAGGTTATGACTTTTTATTTTTCCATCTGTGTCTCATCTTCAGTCTTATTGTTGTAATAAAATATTGTGGATGATTGTCAACTCTGTGAATTAAAACAGGTGAATTTTCTTTTTCTTATCACGTTTCTACGAGATGTTATCTGAACAGAATTTTCCTTCTGTTTCTCAGGCAGACACATTTTTTTCTTCTACAGACATAAGGAACTCTGATACTACTTTTCTCTGTGTGCCACAATCTCATTTAAATACTAATCTTCACAGAGAATACCACTTTCTTTAGTCTTACTTGAAGAAGTTCTTAAACACTGCTTTCAGTGAAGGATTAAATTAACAAAAGTCTCTCTTTTTTGCTCTTTAAAAAAATCTAGGTAGTCAAAGATATAAATATCTGAAGGAACTTCTTCCCAGGGAGGGCAACAGAGCGTTGGAACAGGCTGCCCAGGGGGGTTGTGGAGTCTCCTTCTCTGGAGACGTTCCAGACCCGCCTGGATGTGTTCCTGTGTGACTTGGTCTGGGTGATCCTGCTGTGGCAGGGGGATTGGACTGGATGATCTTTCCAGGTCCCTTCCAATCCCTAATGTTTCTATGATTCTATGATTTCTATGATCTTTCTTCCCCTTGAACCACAACAGTGTTTCAGATCTTCCTTACCCTTGGTTAAGTGCAACAAGAATCACAGTTGACAGGCACATGGAACGGCGCCTGATAATCCTGTTCTCTTTCTGCAAGTGAAATAATACTGTCAAATCTTTCTTGGTGCTTGTGGCCCCACTGAAGATAAAACACATGGATCAGAAGATGATTTGTTATTTTTTTTATTTGCAAAGACAGAAGATCGGTCTAGAATATTTGTGGAAGCAGCACCAATAGAGATGAGATCCTGATACATCAGTGATCTGCACATAAAGTTGAATTAAGCTTGAATGTTGGTGAGTGAAGTGTTTAGCACACTTCTTCATCTGGTATCCCTCTGTAAATGACTACAAGTGGTTTCTACCCTAACTTTTGGTGCTAATACTAGCTAAACTCAGCCAAGTCCTCCACAGCCTCCATCCATCCCACATATTGTTTGTGTACCTGATTTCTGTTGCACCCACTCCATAGGGATTGAAATTATTAGTCTTACATCCCTGTCAGGTCACAGTACCCAAGACATTTGCCTCTCCCAATAATCGTCTTTCTCATATGACTACTCATTATCTTTATAGTGCAGTTCATCTCATGATCAGTAATCATTTTGTAAAGATCTCTTGTTCTTAAGCTGCAGTTGTTAAGACTTTTTGGCCATGCATGCTGTAAGGTAGGTGACTGAAAACATACTGAAAAGACACCATTCCATCCCAACTGGTACCCTGGTGGTATTTGATCGATATTCGTAATGTTATGACAGCAGATTCAATGTCTCTACAGTAACATTTTTTGTCCTGCAGAAGGAAGATCAAGAGACCCAGCTCCCTCAGCCTTTCCTCATCAGGGAGGTTCTCTACCTCCTTCATCATCTTTGTTGCTCTACGCTGGACACCCTCCAGCAGCTCTGTGCCCTTCTTGAACTGAGGGGCCCAGAACTGGACACAATACTCCAGATGCGGTCTCCCTAGTGCAGAGTAGAGGGGGAGAAGAACCTCTCTCAATCTGCTAACCACCCCCCTTCTGATCCCTCCCAGGATGCTGTTGACCCTCTTGGCCACTAGAGCACATTGCTGGCTCACGGTCATCCTGCTGTCCACTAGGACCACTACGTCTTCATCTCTGATGTAAAATCTGTGGCCTCTCTATTCTACTAAATCTGACTCCGTTCTACTGGTGAATGTGAGGTTCTGTGTTGGACATTTGATTTCTTACTTCTAAAGCCATTTTTCTATTTTCATGCCTGACTTGGAAGCAAATTATCTGTCAAAACACCGCCTTCATTTTCAATGGGGATTTGCCAAGATAGGTAGTGATGCTGTCTGATAAACAAATAAACATTTGAAGAAACGTAAAATAAATAATCAAACATTTCTGATGCTGCCTCCAGGTCTTTTTAGGTGATGTATGGTGGCTATGGGTTCACGCTCTCTGTTCTTGTAATACTTCACTGTTATAGATGATTGTGGATTTGAAGGTATTTGTCACAAAATCAGCATCAGTTGGGCTCCTTGCTCAAAGTCCCATTCGTCTTTAGAAAGGAAAATTACTGTTGTCAAAGATTCTCTTGCATTTTAAACTGTCATTATAACCGAAATGCAGGTGTCAATGATGATTTCTGTTTTTCAAGCTCAGTCTAGCATTTCTATGGAAGAATAAATCAATCAGCAGTGCTGAATTCCCTGACATCTTTAGTATTGTTGGTAACGTGCGTGTTGTCTTTTTTACCCAGTATCTTCATTTCTCTGCTTTCTCCAGGAAGCTATAGTGATTCAACACTCATTTTTGTTTTGAAACTACTTTAGAAATATCTCCAGGCTGTATGATGAATCATCCAACTTTTCTTAAGGCATTACATTGGGCTTCTGTAGCAAGAAGACAGCACCATTATCCCTTCTACTCTGATTTCATAAGATTGCCTGTTTCTTCTCATTCAAAAAACCCTCAGCCCCTGCAATCTTCATTTTGCTCCTAAAATGATTATAATTCACATAAAAAAAAGATAATACGTTTTGTTTTGGGAAGGTGCCAGTTCATGTTAATCCTGTTTCTTACCCTACGGTGTCAAGAAATTATGTACCGAGAAATTGTTCACTCTTTTCACTAATCACCTTCACTAAGAAGAATGGTAGGATTCTCATTTAGCACATCAAACAAGATACTCCATAAAAAGATGTCCCTCCTCTCCTCTTATCAATCATGCTAATCAACTCACTGTAAAAGGCTATCACATGCCCTGCCTAATGCAAAGGCGCAGTTTATACTTTCCTTAGCTCATGGCAGGGGGGTTGGTACTATACAATCTTTAAGGTCCCTTCTAACCTGAACCATTCTAGGAATCTATGAATCTATGAAAGAGTGGTGAAGTAATGGAACAGGCTGTCCATGGAAGTGGTGCAGTCACCGTTCCCTGAAGGTGTTTAAAAACTGCATATCAACAAACCCAGGACATTTCCATAAGGATCTGTTCATTTACCTACTCATCATTCTCTAAGGTGAAGCTATTGACACTGTACAGACTGGTTTCCTCTTTTACTTTTGAAACTTATGAACCTTTGCTAACTTGACAATTCACTTCTAGAGCTGTCATGTTTTGTTATTTATGGAAGATCTCATATTTTCCAGAAACTTCAACATGCTCTTTGATTCTTTCTCTTTTAGTCTTATTCCCCTTTCAGATGAGCAGCTAAGTTACTTTCTCTCTCAGCTGGCACAAGATGCAGAAGTCTAATTTCCATGTTGCTGAACGAAAGCCATTGAAACAGTCAGTCCCGGTTTCCTAGTCACCTACTTTCCTGATTTTCCACGGTAACTGTGGCAAATGGTTTTCACATTTTACTAGGCTAAAAAAGATCTCATCCTCAGTTCACTTTATTTCCCATCTGCTCAGGTTTTCTTAGAGTTTCCATTAATGGATGAACATAGAATCATAGAATAGAATCATAGAATCATTAGGGATCAGAAGAGACCTTGAAAGATCATCCAGTCCAATCCCCCTGCCACAGCAGGATCTCCTAGAGCAAGTTGCACAGGAACACACCCAGGTGGGTCTGGAATGTCTCCAGAGAAGGAGACTCCACAGCCCCCCTGGACAGCCTGTTCCAATGTTCCATCACCCTCATGTTGAACATCAAACTGGCACTATAAACCACTACTTGGTACGAATTCCTATGAACACTTTATCCTGCTACACCGTGTGCTCCGTGCCACTGTCTGTGTTTATACAGAATCATTAAGTTTCTTGTGTGGGTACGATAAAGATGCATCTATTGTAATGAAATAATGTGAAAATAAGATTTTTATTGCTTATATTTATTTTGGAACATCAAAGCAGAAGCATTTCTGATTGATTCTCTCAATTTTATACACACCCGATGCTGCGTTGCTTTTGCAGTAATTTCTCCACATTATTTCTAGATATGAGATACTGTAGCTCATTGTGCTAAAAAGATTCAAAGAAGCTTCCTATCATTTTTTCTTCCCAAGGGAAGCTGCAATCCATAGCAATTTTCCACTACTGAATTTTCATAAAAGCATGGATGTAGATAGTTTTTTATATAATAATCTATCACAGTAGATAGTTTTATTGCCAGATAAAGAGATGCAGTAAAGTTATTCAAAGCTCACAGCTGCGCACTCATTTTATCTTCTTTCAAAAGAGCAGTATGATTGATCCCCTTTGACAACTGTTATGGTCTCACTCAATACCCAGAGAATAAAATGATGGTTCTATCGGTCAATATTTCTCTAACTCATTAATAGTTTGCAGTAGCCTGCAGCAGGGCTATCTGTCCCTTGCAATTATTTTCTTTCTTGAGATACATACAATATCTCAAGCATCTCTTTAGCCTTTCTGTGATGGAATGTTTTGGTGGCTGCACAATGTGTAATCATGAACTGAGCAAGAAAAAAACCAAAAGCAAATCTTCAGATCCATTTTACAAGTAGTTGTGTGTACATGTGTGCATCTGCAAAATGTATAGAGCAACAAAGATGATGAAGTAGAACAGCTCCCTTCTGAGGAAAGGCTGAGGGAGCGGGGTCTCTTGAGCTGGGAGAAGAGGAGGCTGAGGGGTGACCTCATTCATGTCTCTAAATAAGTGAGGGGTGGGTGTCAGGAGGATGGAGCCAGGCTCTTCTCAAGGTCATCTGGTGATAGGACAAGGGGCAATGGGTGCCAGCTGGAACAGAGGAGGTTCCGTATCAATATCAGAAGGAACTTGTTCCCGGTGAGGCAATGGAGCATTGGAACAGGCTGCCCAGGGGAGTTGTGGAGTCTCCTTAATGATTCTATGATTTCTTGGAAACACTGCAGTATTACATTGGAGAACCAATGCAGTTACACAGCAACAATAGTTTACTTCTTAATTTCTTTAATTAAAAGTGCAACATCTGTGGAAAAAATGTGTTCCTAGCTGGTTTTCCATTTAAAAAATGGAAGGGAGAAATATTCTGAAAACCAAATCTTATTGACAGGAACAAAGCATTCTGTCTGAAAGCATTAGGCATCTGTATCTTGTCACTCCATCAAGACCTGCATATTACCCCTACAGTAACTTCTTAATTAATAATGAGTGTTACTTTGGAATTTTGCGTCACCGTTAGACCTTTCGGTACCTGGAGGTGAATCCTTTGTCCCCTATGAGAAATTCAATCTGTTGAGAGCTCTGTCTCAAACTCTCATAATCTTTTGCAAAGTCTGATGAGTCATAAACAGATGTCCTCTGTCGTTTGGAACAGCCATGTGCTGTAAGTGGCTGTTTGGCTATTTCTGTCAAAGAGTATAAACTTTTCTTCTGAAGAGCATGTGTTAATGAGTAGCCCTGGAAAGACAGCAGCTGTTTTCTCAGAGCCTAGCAAGGCTTGGCTTCAGTTGATTTATTTCTTTTAGTCCTTTGAGAATGGAAACTGGTTGATGTCCTCACTCATTCTGAAAGTTTTAAGAACTGACCAGGCTGTATAATTAGAATTTCTTCACAACCATCTTGTGCTGCATGGTTCACTTCTGTTGAAACAGATGGAGTCATAACTGCTCTCTGAGTCATTCTTAAGCTGTTAGGGCATCACTGATGGATGTTTATATGTGTTTGATGTGTTTCTTTATCCAGGGCTAGTGTTTTTTCAGATTAGGGTGCTCCTACACTAGCCTGTAAAATGAGGTTCATAAGCGTTACAGTAGGTAGGTACTTCATGTGAACAGCGTGCCTGTTGTGTGATGTCTATCCGCACTATAGGATGAAGTGCAATGGGTGCCAGCTGGAACAGAGGAGGTTCCATATCATTATCAGTAGGAACTCCTTCCCAGTGAGGGCAATGGAACATTGGAACAGGCTTCCCAGGGGGGTTGTGTAGTCTCCTTCTCTGGAAATATTCAAGACCTTCCTGGGTGTGTTCCTGTGCAACTTGGTCTAGGAGATCCTGCTGTGGCAGGGGGATTGGACAAGATGATCTTTCAATGTCCTTTCCAATCCCTAATGATCCTATGCTTCTATGATCCTATGATTATGGTACTCTTCAAATAAGACCTTGCAGCAGTCACTAGCTAGCTAACTTGCAGAGACCACTACACCACTGTAGTATGTGCCTGAGGTACTTTTGAAGTCTTGGGGCTTTCTATATCTAATATTGCTCTGTATGAAGCATCTTACCAGGACAGTGTTCTTGCTCTACCCA